>JAMKCH010062943.1:0-11869 GCA_023653785.1 Ophioderma brevispina
TATCATCCGAAGTTGGGGACTATTCTTGACTGGTCGCTTATTCAAGGGGCGTATGACCTACCCCTTTCAGTACATTGTTTGCGCATCCTCCTCCTCGGGGTCGGTGCTACTCAGCGTGTCACTAGTCTATATTGAGAGCATCATTAGTAAGTATTTTCCCCTCCGCAATAGACATTAAATGCCTATTGCAAACATGTCTAGAAGGAGGGGGGAAAATACTTACCTAATGTGCAACCCGACCCTCCCCTCCCCCTGAGCAAACGATGTTCTCAGTTTGCGTTCGGGAGAAAAGAGGATGAGTTAGGGGTTTGTGGGGGCAATGTGTGGTACTGATGGTGGGGAATGTGGCGGTATGTCCTACTTACGGTGGTAAATGTTATATATAAATTCCTTTCGGAGATCTCGGTCTCTTTCGGAGAAAGTTCACTAAGTATATTTGCATCATGAGGTACGTCTTTTCCCCCCTCCTTCTAGACATATTTGCAATAGGGCATTTTAATGTTGCATGTTGCCACTACTCGCCGTCGCCGTCACTCCTCGTGTCAACCCTTTTCTTTCAGCCAAAAGTGCTTAGTGGAGACGCATATGACCTTTGACACCCGTCAAACGCCGACAACTGCAACCATCATTCATGAACAGTATTTAAGGGATAATCTGCTTTGAAAATTCAATCCAATTAGGTACATTTTTCGTCATTTGATATAAACAATGTGTGGATTCTTGTTCTGTAGTAGATGCTACAGAGCCCTGTTTGAGGTAAGTTTTGAATTCGTGACTATGTCAGATGACTTTAAACTTGAAACGGTCACCAAGCAACCTTGCTGTGCTAAGACAATGACATCACAGGTTTAGCATTGGCAAGATTCTCTAGCTCAGAAGTGTAAATCTTTCTGTACAACACGAGACGAAGTGAATTTTATCAGTAACAGACTTTTAGAACCATAACCCACAAAGACACTTTCTAAGTTTTAAACACATTTTGAGGCGGGACAAATTGGCCGCCATAATTGAATTTAAATATACTCACTAGCCAAACAGGCAGATTGAGTTTCTAAAATGGTCGAAGAACATATATTCCCTTATTTATTTTTCCTCCTTTATGACTATAACGACTAAATAAAACAGGAGCATTTAGCACTTTTAATACTTGTCGATCTTTGGAGGTGAGGCGGCCATGTTGCTACCATCTTGGATCCGAGCAAAACAACAATAAAGTTTGCATGTAAAACTGTATTTTTCTGTAGGCGATCCTAATTTGCATAAATTTACCTAAAAAAAAATGCACGTGGGAGACAATTTTTGATTTTTTTAACATAGCTAATCGTTTCTACGCATTTTTCTGATATACATGATTGATTAGAAATTGATTCAAGGGGTGCACGAGACCCCCTTCTACTCCACTAAACTAAACTATAATGATAATGCATTGATTCTTCAGACAGATCGTATCCGTAGTCTCTATTGTCAATCATAGTTACAAACACGACATTATCAAACATTATGCGCCCGATAGCGGACGGTCTCATCAAATATGTCAAGAGACTAATTTCGATGACTGCTTCTACATCTGGTAAATTAATGATTTGTTGATCAGCAAAAGCATGTTTCACACTGACCTTACCATCTTGACCCCTGACCGCCCATGCGAAACCAGATTTGGACTTAGACTGAAAACATAAGATCGCATACCACCTGCACTAATAATCACTAATTATATGATTTTGGAAAATATGCTTTCAAGTCCAGAAATTTACTCACATTTTAGACTTTTTTCGTTCTCCAAGTCGGAGACTTTTCTTTCAGTATGCGCCGATCCGCCCGCTTTACCCCACCCCCCCGCGAGATGCGTATTTTTTCTCATCCGCGAGTGCGAAGTTCTTTCCTGCAGCAGCTGGTCTTACACGTGACTTAGAGAATATACCTTCGTCGCTGTTCCTGATTTTTGGTTCCCCTCTTCTGATCCCATAGTGCTCTCTAATCCACCTTGGTTTGCCTTGCTGATCTTTGTCATTATTTGGGCCGCTCCCGTCATCACATGGTTGAAATTTTGGCGATTGTGATGCTGTTACAAAGCCAACACATCACATCACCCATTACACCAAAAGTTAGGTGTGGTGAGAACCCTCCTAATAAATTGATTCCAGCCGTCACAGAAGAGAGTGATAATAAAACGGAAGAAGGAAAAAGATAGAACGCACTGAGTCTCGCGGATTAACCCTAGCGGACGATTAGGAAAGTCAAACAACCAAATGAAGACAAAACCAATGTGAAGGGGAAGAAATGAAAATAATGAACAAAGAAAAAAAACAAAGGATGGTAGTCAATCCCCTACATAACAGGCGTGTTTCCGAGAGACTACAACGTGTCTTCAAGAAACACACATCTCCACTGCAATGAGACCTTGCAACACGTTGAAAGCATTCTTGTACAGCTCCGAATGATAAACGTGAACTACGCAAACTTTCGACTTGCGTATATGAAATCCCTTGCCAGAACTGCAAGAAGTCATACGTGGGTGAAACTGGTAGAGCCTTTTGAGTAAGGTTAAGGAGGCACATAAGATCGGAAAAGTTAGCAGCAAAGGTTCACACGCGCCAGTAAAAAAAGACCGGTGGAGGATGCATAATCGGCTGTCAAGATCACATCGCCAATTCACCATGTTGATTGACTGTGAGGCGGCCCAAAGTAATTGACAAAGACTCAAGCAAGCAAACAATTGTACCGTTGAGTAAGCAAATGGATTCAGGAACGGGGAACCAATATCTAAACCGCTGACGAAGGTAGATATTCTCTAATCCGTGTACGACCAGCTGCTGCAGGAAAGAACTTTGCACTCTGCGGATTAGAAAAAATATGCATCTCGCGGGGGTAAAGCGGCTGGATCGGTATATTACTGAAGAAGTTCTCCGACTGGAGAACGAGACGCTCTAAAAAAATGTGAGTAAATTCTGGACGTTGAAGCAAATGTTTGCAAAAGTCGATATTACCTACCAGTCCTGATGAACTATTTCAAAATCACTACTTATCATTTTAGTGATTCAGTGAAAAATACAGGTCCACTCAGTATTGTAAGGTATAAGTGGGTTCAACTCCGGGGTAATTTGGGCCATTTTATGGAGTGGCATTTGTTTGTAGTCTGGATTTGCCGTTTAAATTGTCATATCCGTTGAAATTTACAGGCGCGGCCGTTTACACACGAGCAGATTTTTCTTCGTATTAAACGTGTTCATGGTTCTAACGACTGCAATTATCGCAATCTTCCTAAGGGAAAAGCAACACACCAGCAATTAATGTAGTTATAGTCAACCTTTTTTTATAATCTTGCTTTGGGCCACCCAGCAAATCCGCGAGCCGCACGTAAAGGACTTGATCGCTTGTTATTATTTGCCAGTCCGAAAGTGTTATGTTAGAGGTGCAGTGGGGCATTTTCACATCAGTGTCCTACAAACAATTGAATGGCCGTGGCTTTTGCACGGATCTGAAAGGATTAACTGAAAACTATTTCTTTGGTACAAGGGTTTGAAAATTTTGTATTGGAGCAAATTGAACCAGTGTTGTTTCAAACTTTTGACATTTTGTAGCCAAATATCTATTGATGTCCTTCTATCAAAAAGTAAATTAAGTATTTTAATGTTTCAAGAGGGTATCCAGAAGCTAAAACAAAATGTGAAGAAAGAAAAGGAAGAGGATTTGGAGGAGGTAAGCCATATAATATAACAGTGACTGTCGGATCACAAACGTTTGGGGGCAATTGGGTTTTATTAGGCATAAAAAAAAAAATGTGTGGCGTAACGGAGAAGAAATCAGGGTCGGTTGGGTTTGGTCGGGGGGGGGTCCAGTAAGTTTTTAAAAAAAAAATTTTTTTTTTTTTTTAGAGTCTCGAATGTTTAGCTCTAAAATGAATACAGATCGTTTTTTCAATGTTTATTTTAACTTGTTTGTAGTTGCTTTGTTTGTCTTGTGTTATTGTTTTTGTCTTATGTGTTGTAAACTTTTTTTTTATTGTTGATGAAAAATGGGTCGGGAGGTCGGGGCATAATATGTTTTTATTTTGTGCTAATTGGCAAAAAAAATTTTGAGTCTGCAGTTTTTTTTAAGTGTCGGGTCGGTTTTACGCCAAACAAACAATTTTTTTTTATGCCTTATTGTCGGAGGGGTCCAGTTGTGCAATCACCTACCACTTACAATTCCACCTAATTAATGTCAATACATGTATTTGCAACAAAATACTATTAAAAACAGAAACAAAAATATACGTACATCCATTGTAGCAGGTGATATACTATTTGGCAATTTAATTATTTATTCAATGCATTTATTTATTATACAACTTTTTCCAATCGTACCATTCTATTCAGAGAGCTGTAACACTAATTGTCAATTTTTGTGTAACCTGCCTTAAGTCAGGAAGAAACATAGGATCACTTGTCCACTTGTTGTGGAGTCTGCTGTTTTGTTATGTTGTTGTTGTTTTGTCTGTTGTTGTTGATGTATGTTGTGAAAACGGGTTTAACGTTTGCCTGTATATCCTCCAAAAATTACTATAACCCCATTTTCCAATCGTAACCATTCTATTCAGAGAGGCTGTAACACAAATGTCATTTTGTGTAACTGCCCTAAGGCAGAAGACACCATAGGATCACTTTGTCACTTCTGTTGTTGATGTCTCTTGGTAATGTGGTTGTTGTTGTATGTCATTGTTGGTTGATGTCTGTTTGAAAAAGGGTTAACGTTTGCCTGTAACAAGCATCCTGCATACTTGGATGGATTAAACCAACTTGTGTCACAGGTGCAACATTACATCCCACATTTTGTTGATGAGGTCAAAATCACATGCCAAGGTCAAAGGTCATGTGAGTTCAAGTTGTAAAATAGCTGAAAATATAAAATTGACCTCATTTTTTGAAAATTTGAAGTTCAATTGGAACAAAACTTTGGATATCATGGTGGAACATGAATCCCTCATTTGTTGATGAGGTCAAAGGTCACATACCAAGTCACGGGTCACATACCAGGTCAAAGTCATGTGAGGTTCAATGATGGGCTGAAATTTAAAATTGAGCTCATTTGAAAGTCCAGTTGGAACCAAACTTATTTATTAATTTAACATGCACCCTCATTGTTTGAGTTCCGGTCCCATATCAACAAAGGTCAAAGGTCATGCTAGGCCAATCATTCACTAACCACGACGGCAGGCACACAAGCGGTCTGAGGCCGATATTTTTTTGTATGTAATATAGTTCTTTTCTGTGAGTGTGAAACTCGCACACAGACATGGGAACGTCTCTTGGGGCCTGCCCAGCTAACATGCACAGACAAACACAAGGATCTTGTCGAATTGTCCATGAAGCAGCCAGATGTACGTAGTCCCTCCCTGGCTAGACTATTTTCGCTGTGTTTGGACTCGATAAGAAGAATCTGCAAGTGTGTAATTGATTGGAATATTTTAGCACTCCAAAATTCAATCATCATAAATTGTCTGCATATAAACTTAAGATATTAGAGATCGTAGCCTGGCTTAAATTGAGACTTTTGACAGCTCTTTTGAATTAGAAGCCTCATGTCAAAGCAAGCCTCAACTAAGCCAGCGGCAGCCAGGGGCAATTTTTGTTAACAAGTTTGCTCCTGGTTCCCAGGAATAGGCAGAAACCAGGGCAATTTCCTGAGAACAAGGGGCAATTTCAAAAATCAAATACAATAGTCTACGATACTTGATTTTTATACCTGGCCAATTCCTGTTTATCATTAACCTTAACCTGTTAATACAGTAAAATTTAACACTATATACATTGTATACACATTTACTTACGTAAGTTTTATACATTAATCCCATCTTTAGTTTGAACAGGGGGGTGCAGTTCCCCTCTTAAGGGTTAAAAATACAGTATTCTTGGTGACTTGCAGCCTCCTATACTAACACATCCTGCGGACCTATTATTGGTCACTGGCAGTCACTAAAGCACCACCTGATCGGAAGGCGCCTTGAATGTTCTTGAACCAGAAGCCCCTAGCTAACGCAAGGTATAGGTGCAGTAGTACTTTACAGGCAAGTGAGGGTGTCAGTGTACAGGGCATGGTCACCATGGTCAGTGACCTATTGGTCAACTGAATCTGGATTTGTTTTGAATACCTATTATAATTTGTTTATATAACCAAGCAATCAGCTTTTCTATGACATGATCTGACAACTTGAAATGTCCAAATCATTAATGGTGTTTGTTTTAGAGAGAGGCGTTTTCAAAGTGCTTTCGTTTAGAAGTTATAAGCAGTTGAATTGTCCAGAGTAGTGTTGCAAAATTCCCGTGAATTTGTCCAGATCGGGAAATTTCCATGGAAATTTTGGGAATTATGAGGGATTTATGGGAATTTTGGGAAATTTCGGGAATTTTGGGCATTAAAATCTTTTTGAAATTTGATACATACGGTAAGGTCCTTTTGTTCAGATTATGATAAACTGTACTCCTTTACACTGAAATGCTACATTAGCATAAAACACGAAGCGTGGTTTTAAAACAACTGAGGGAAAAATGAATAAGAAAAGCAATCTTTACAGAAAACTACATGTTTTGGGTCAGTTTATTTCTATTCACTTCACTAGATCACTGGTCACATGTAGTAGTTGGTATCCTGTAAACCCATTTAAACCACCCCTTAAATTGTTTACCTTAGATTTAAGTGAGAACTTATCTTCCAAATCAACTTGTAAAACTTAGTGGTTGAATTGTTCCTGTAACAAGCAAGATGAAATTTGCGTGGAAATTTAGCCAAGTCCCCTGCTTTTTTTTGGAAACAGTGGTGTAATGGGGGGGGGGGGGGGTCTGAGCAGATGGTGCTCTCCCTCCCCCACCAGCCCCAACAAATGTACTGACCTTTCGTTGTCCGTGTCTATGAAGAAGTGACCAAATTCGCCCCCTCAGAAAATGCCTCGGCATGCCCTTCTTTCCCCCATTCTGCAAGGCCTGGTTCTGCCCAGTTTGGAAATCCAAATTTCCAGTTTTTTTTATCTGGTACCCTTTTTTAGGGTTTATTAGGGTATCAAAATGCTAAATAAAACATGACATGAACAGTCTTGCTCCAGATTCCACGCAAAAAGTGGCAATTAATTATTTTACAAGCAGCTATTTCCAAACAACACTTTTAATAATTGTGTGAATATTTCCTTGTTATTCTAATGTAATATCATTTGTGATGATACATTACACATAAAATTAAAAATTTAAATATACTTGAAACAAATAGACCAATCTTGTAAAAGTTTTTGTAATAAATGATCAAAAATGAGTCTTCTGCATTTTAGAAAACCACTCACTACTTTCCAGAGTTTAAGTCTTTATAGTGCAAACAGAAACAAGACTTAGAAATATTTTTGTGGTATGAACTTGGGAATGCCATTTGACCTTACCAAGTTTTGGCTAGATTTCTATTAAGTTCCCTGACTAGATACAGTTGTTTCTAACAAAAATCTGAAATAAAAAGTCTTTATTAATTGGCCTATTCAATACTGTCATATTAGTAACGTACACAAATATGAAAGAAAGCCTAACAACAGGTTTTAATTGTATGTTTTTTTTTCCTTGGGACAAATGTTTAAAATGTTTAAAACTAAAACTGCCAAAATTTGAAAATTCCCGAAAATTCCGAATATTCCCGGGCCCTTCAAAATTCCCGACACTTTTCCGGGAAGTTTCCCAAATTCCCGGAAACTTTCCCCCCCCTTTGAAACCCTAGTCAGAGTCCCCCTATTCTTTTGTACATAATGGATGTTAAAAAAACTTATCCCATTTAATTGTCCTATACATGTTCTACATGGTGCAATTCATATAATGTTGCAAAATATAGCACTGATTAATTTAAACGAAATTGAAATATTTTCAAAGTATTTTAAAACTAATTTATGCATAAGAAAAAGTTTATTAATAAGTTTAAATCAACTTTTTCAACCAACTTTTATTGATTTACACCATGCGCACACCTCACTGTGTGGAGTGGGGTCCCCACCGTTGCCCCACCCTTTTTTAACACCAAGCACCCTTTTTTACCAGCAGCCTCTGGTATCCGGCCCCACCCCACCCTTTATACCAAACGCACCCTTTACCACACGACACCCTTTTAAAAACCACATCCTCATCTGTTACCCCACCCTTTTTTCACCACTAAGCAAACCCTTTTTATTCCACCGACTACCTGTACCACCCCGCCCATAATTACCTAACGTTTCCAAGCTTCTGCCATTTTGTCTACACATACAATCAGATTGCTTATCTTGAAAGAAATGTGATGCAATGCAACAAATCAAACTCCAACGACAGGTATGTGGGCCGTGCTCCCGGCGTGTTCCAGAATGACACACAGTAGTGATAAATTTAAATACCTTCTAGTTCATCACTGAGTTCTCATTAACACTGTGACTCTTTAATTTTAACGCCACCCTTTTTATGAAAACACCTCTTTGCGAAGTTGCCAACCCCCCTTTTTTCGGTCGCCATGCATTACAACAAGTAACCAACACACACCTATCGATGGTGTTCGAATTCGGCTACTCTAACCTCTCCAGAACAGCGCATTTGTAGTATTGCGACCGTGTACTAACTTTAGATAAGGCCTCAGACTGCATGCGTATTTTGTAAACCGAAATCAAAAATATAGAATAATATGCTTGAACTGGTTCACAGAACTTTTTCTGTGAAATGATTTCTGAACTGAAACCGTACGTTTTAACATTGTTCTAAAACGTAGCGTTTTCCATCAAATTCTACCCCACGGCAGACCCGCCGCGCGCGGGCCGCCCGGTCAAATTTGACACACCATTTTTGTCATTTTTCTTGACCCTGAACCGTGTCTCAAAATAGGCGTGGCTAAGGTCAATAATGTTGTCAATAATGCTAATAAGTGCCCTGATTGGTTAATTTATAATTTATAGTTCATTTATGTCCGTTGATGATGTCGCGATATAACAAGTTTGTTCAGGCTTTTTTATTCTAACAAGTGTAGGTTACAAGTATTTTAACGGTTTTGTATCAATGAAAGCGACACGTTTTTTAACCCGAAATTTACACTCCTTTCTAGACTGCCTAGCAAGCGTTCATCATCGGCAAAGTAATCGGCAAATTCAGTCCTTTTCCCCGACACCCGATTCAGAACCGTTACTCAATGTAGATGGTCCGATTTGTAAGTCCCCGATCGATCCAGTACACCAATTGATGACTGTAACCGTCATAATCACTTCATGCTATTCTCAGTGAAAGGTTAATGAAAAATAGAACTACATCTCAGCTTGAGACGGGGCCCCGAACGCGGAAGCCAACAATTACACCACTGGAATACTCAAAGACAAGGTTGATAATACCATTATCCATCGGCAATAATAAATTCACGGCCAATTTTGATAATTTTCCTGTTGAATGTATTCAGCTCACAGGCGCATTTTTACAATGTACAGTTTGCGCCTGGCTACTATTTTTTCGCCGTTCCCAGGCGCATTTGCAGGCTATACTGGCGCAAATTTGCGTCCTTGCGCCCGTTTATTTGTGAGGCTTGTCAAGACTTGACTGCATGAACAAAACAATGGCATGTGCAGCACAATATTCAGTGGGTCCCTGCTGGCTTTGCATTGTGCAGTCCATTTCTTGCTCATATTTTCTTGCTTCTATTCTAATGTTGTAGGATGTTTATAACTCATCCTAAATATGTTATTTCTTGGTGATACAGAGAAGGAGAAGGCAAGGAATCCGAACACAGCATAATGAGAATTTGAAGACTGGAAGTTTACACCAATTGGACAGTGGACCACAAGAATGTAAGAACATCCAACGTTAGAATGTACTACCTGGGGAAGAGATGTAATCACAATCTAATATGGATTGATTTATGATGAAATAAATGAGTGGAAGGTGGGAGAAACAAAAATAAATCCCAACATGAGTCCTGGGTAAAAGGTCTAGATTCATTGCTAAATCATTATGCCTGGAAAGAAGTATGAGCATGGACCTGACCCATGAAGAGGCGAAGATCACCATAACCATACTGAATGCTAGAAATTTACACCTTTGCAAAGGAGAACTTTACACCTGTTTAGTTAAAAAAATATACTGTGGATAGCAACACAAGACTTTCATTCACCCCTCCCCTCACTCTACCATTTTCAGTGACATGAGCTAATCCATTTGAGGGTTACACTTAATCAGTGCAAACTAGGATTCACCATATCAGGTGTCCCCCTTAAAAAATCAAAGTATTTTAAATTTTTGCTCTGAGCAAAGCTTTCATCAAAATATCCCCATCTGAAGGATAAGCTGATAAATGTTTGCTGTGATACCAAAATTGTGTGATTTCTAATTTGTATAGAAGCAAATACGAAATCAGCCTATTTTTACATTGAAATATAACAAATCAAAATCAACATTTAAATTCTCTCTTTAGACATCTGTAGCCAAATACAAGGTAAGAAATCTAATGAGTGTCTAACTATAATGAAATTACCAATTATGATTCAATATTTTGAGTGTAGGTTAAATCTTTTGTGCATGCAGCACCTTTAATAACTGTTTTCAACATACCTGTACTGGTACATGTACTTCCCTCTCCATTTTTTGTGTTGCCTGCAAGGGTATTTGCAGGAGGCAAAACGTGGGTTACAGGTGCCGTATGAGCACCTGCATCAGCTGATAGGTCCAAGGTCACATTAAGGTCAAAAGTCATCTTAAGTCAAGTTTCAAGGGAATCTCGTGTAGTCATTGTGAAATTTGGCGACACTAGCGTTTCGGAACCCACCTGTAGAAGAAAATGCATCATCACAGGGTCAAACATAATGAAAAACCTTGTCGCATTTTTCAACCAATTCACAAATAAAAATATGTGACCATCATCCAGTCACATCCTAAACCCAGTTATTTCACTTTATTTTACTTAAGCTGGTTGAATGCTGGATATTAATTTGTGTACTGTGTGCATGAAGAAGCGTTCAGAGGAGGAGATCTCTGACAAATTTGCTATTATGGTGAGAATTAGAAGAACATCCATGTGAACCTGGATAGGAGAACAGGATTCTTGAAGGTAAACCGAATTGCCAAATAGAAAAGTTATACATTGCTCATACTTGCAGTGAGTTGATCTAGGCTGGCAGTTATGGCCCTGTTATTGTAATATCAGTGACATGTCAAAGTTATTTGAGGATGGTTTTCCTATTTGGACTCCACAAACAGCCCAAGATTGCCAAGCATACTATTGCATTACACATCAGGCAGTAACCATTCCCCAATATCGCATGTTAATCAACAAGTTCGTAACTGACATTTTGGCGAAATCAAGTTTTCTTTCTATTTTGAAATTACAATTAGCAACTCGTCACTTTAACTTTAACCCCAAATTCTTAAATCAAAGTAATCAATTTCTTATGAAGAAAAGAAACAATAAAGAACATGGAAAAACAGAAGAAATTTGAACACAAAGATGCCTTCTCCTCCAAATGCAAAAATGCAGATTTCGACTTTGTTGCAATTTAATGAATGTATAGGTATGACTCAAGCTCTCTATCTGAAGAAAGTGATAGCAGCACTAACCCCAATTTTTACCGAAATTTTTTTGAACATCTTTAGTCAGGGACCTAATAAATCTGGATAGGAACACTCGATCAGAGAATTGAGGCACACTGCATGAAATCTGCATTAAATCTGTAGCTTATAGTTTTTCGCCAGTCCGTCCAGGGCGCTATTACGCTACGTCATCCCCCGGTCATACTCATTGCTGGCATAAATTATAAATTCATCATGCTGCATAAATTAATAGCTAATTAAGGTAGCTTATCGAAAATGGTGGCCTATCACCATCGATATCGAAATCAATCTATGGACATTTGTAACACAGTGTCAAC
>JAMKCH010062946.1:0-12655 GCA_023653785.1 Ophioderma brevispina
ACGCACGCCCCTCCGCCCCTCCTAGATCCGCGCTGATGAGTTGTTGGTAGAGCATAACAATGGCAACATATTTCACTATAGAATACCTCCAACTATTCTAATAATTATTATCTTACGGCAAACTTTTTTTCCATAATTCACACACTCCATGGTTTTATCAGCTTGCTCAGAGACGAATGATCAATGAAAAATTACTAAATCTCTTGCACACCTGGTTGTGAAGTACGGCTTGTGCGTCAAAATTACTTAGTAGCCTTTGAACTCACTCCATGTCATATTCCATATCATGTCTTTATTTGTTATGGAATAATGGAATAAAGCATTACTAACGTTTCCTCTGGGTTTCGGGATCACCTGGCTTTTTTAAGACAGGACTTCAGTGCTCTATCACATATTTTTTGGACCCTTCATGAAAACATAATTTTGAAGTTTAGTAAAAAGCAAGATGTTTAGGTTGGTAATCTGCAATCATTAGTCCTCACCGGCTTTGTTGCAATAAATGTATGCAATTAGCTCAATAAAATATGCAATTCATTGGCAACGTGGTGCATGGGGGGGGGGGAAGCCCATCTAACCTCCTTCATATGGTGGCAGTCCATCCTCACTGTTGGGGTGGGGGGTGGTAGACAACCAAGCTGAAAGTTACTAGTCATCGATTTCTTCACAATGTCAACGAAATCGGCCCCCTTTTCTTCATCAAAGTCCATTTTTTTTGCCCTGTTTGTATTTGAAATTGTAGCAGTAAAGACCCTTGTAAGTAAGTGGCTAAGCATAACACGCCGTATTTGTCAAGATATTATGACTTTTATGCTTTTTCCTAATAACGGGTCGGGATCCGACTTTTTTAAGGCCCAAAATATCATAAATGCCATCTTCAAGACCGCTTAAAAGTTCTAAGTTCTGTTTTCACAAAGAAAAGTAATATAAGGGTATTGATATGACCTACACAGCAATTAATACAAATGGGCATTTTTGAATTTTGAAAAAATGACTGATGAATGATGAATTGGCATCACTCGCAGCGTACCCTGATGTGTTTTAATGTTGTTACAGGCCCAAAGAATTGCAATTATTTTTGTCACTTTGACACGATTAAGTCATAAATTGTATCACATAAAATATTATATTAGCCTAAGTAATACAATATGGGAATACCTGGTTTGTGTGCAAACTGGTGTGTGTAAAGCACTAAGAATGAACCCGAAGATCTTCAGAAGAAAAACAGAAAAACCAGAGAAGCCGTCTAGAACCTTAGTGATTTCATTAGAAAGGTTTAGAAGGTTCAGAGTTTAACTCAGTCCAGACCAGTTTTCACTGATGAAGATAGGTGGCGCACTGCTGTATAATTACCATTCATTGATTAGCTGCTAGGATATCCTAAATCTACAGTACATGTGGAATGATAGAGGCATTTCCAGAATCAGTACATAATGACTATATTTATCAATGACGCATATAGAGAGGACCAGATCCTTCAGTTGTTTGAGAGGAGTATATAAAGCCCTGGGTGATAGAAGATGAAGTCAGAGTACTACCATCATGCTCCAATTTATAGGCAAGTATATTGACACTTAGTTGCTTCAAGTTGTCAGCGACAGTAATCGCAGTCACAAAAAAAAAAAAAAAAAAACATAGTCTCTGTAGTGGACATTGTCATAGTAGTCTCAGCTTCAGTAGTTTTCGTCCGATTGTGTCGCCGTGTTCGGTTTCGTATTTCGTGGCCTCTGAGTTATCAAGGATAAACAAGCTACATTTTAAAAAACATGAGCAGGGGCGGATCCAGGATTTGAAAAACGTCAAAATTACCGGGGGGGCTGAAAGACTAAACTTGTCCAAAATGGGCTGATTTTGCAAGATTTTGCAGAATTACCGGGAGACGCGCGGCCCCTCCGCCCCTCCCTAGATCCGCGCCTGATGAGGTTGTTGGTAGAGCATAAACAATGGACAACATATTTCACTATAGAATACCTCCAACTAATTCTAATAATTATGATCTTGACAGCAAATTTTTTTCCCAATAATTACACACTCCATGGTTTTATCAGCTTGCTCAGAGACTAAGATCAATGCAAAATTACTAAATCTCTTGCACACCTGGTTGTGAAGTACGGGCTTTGCAGCAAAATTACATTATATCCTTTGAACTCACTCCATGTCATATTCCATATCATGCTTTATTCTGTTGATGGAATAATGGAATAAAGCATACTAAGCGGTCCTCGGGTTTCGGGATCACCTGGCTTTTTTAAGACAGGACTTCAGTGCTCCTAATCACATATTTTTGGGGACCCTTCATGAAAACATAATTTTGAAAGTTTATTAAAAAGCAAGATGGTTCTACAATCATTAGTCTCACCTGCTTTTGCATAAATTATGCAAATTAGCTCATAAAATATGCAATGTCATTGGCAACGTGTGCATGGAAGCCCAGCTATACGCTCTCATATGGTGGCAGTCCCATCCTCACTGGGTGGGGGGGTAGGACATGCCAACTGAAAGCCACTATCAGCGATTTCTTCACAATGTAAACAAATCGTGCCCCCTTTTTTCATCAAAGTCCATTTTTTTGCACTGTTGTATTGGAAATTGTAGTAAAGACCCCTGTAAGTGGCTAAGCATAACACGCCATATTTGTCAAGATATTATGACTTTTATGCTTTGTTTACTAATAAAAGTCGGGATCCGACTTTTTTAAGGCCCAGAAATAGTCATAAATGCCATCTTCAAGACCGCTTTAAAATGTCTAAGTGTCTGTTTTTCACAAAGAAAAGTAATATAAGGTATTGATATGACCTAACACTAGCAATTAAGAGACAAAATGGGCATTTTGAATTTTGAAAAAAATGACTGATGAATGATGAATTGGCATCAACATCCAGCGTAACCTGAGTGTTAGTCTTTATTAAAGACTTCACAGTACATGGTAGGAGGGCGCTCTTACACACATCGGGCAAAGACTTAAAAGGTGCTTGTTACGATTTATGTGTATTGTGTTCTCTACTTGATATGAGAGTCTGGCACTTTCACATACACCCCATCAAGTACCGTGGGAAACAAAATTGCGGTTTTTATGGTAGATGCAATGTTGCAAAGCCCTATTCAATACTGTGCTAATATCGGTGGTTAACCAAGTGCTAAAACAGCATTTTTTTTGGTTTATATCTTGGGAATGAAATGGATTTGAGGGCTCAAATTTCAGGACGACAATGAGAAAAATACGGCCTTTCATCTGATATCAAAATCGATACTACTTCCAGGTAAATCAGGGGGGTCCCAAAAACGATCGGAACACGCACCTTTAACTAAAGGCTATAGCTGGTCATGAATATTTAAAAATTAAATGACCATTATTGGAAATTGCACTGTTTTACAGCGAGGTTAATCCACTAACCACGACAGATTTTGACGTCAATATTTTTCCCCTAAATTATCATGATATACTAAGGTCTTTTGAACAAAGGTTAAAGAGGTGATTTTGTAATGTCACTGGGACCGATGCTGCCGTAGAAAATACACGCAAGTATTCCCTAAATTACCGTTTGGAAATCCCAGATGCCCAAATCGTGCAGAACGTGTCCGACCCCCCAATCCTCAGCATCTAAATACACTAGTAAACCTAATTGATGATTATTAAATAATTCAAATGCAAATAACAATTAAAGGGGCACTACCCGATCCTCAGCCTCAACCCCACCACTCACTACACAAAACCTGAGATTTTGGTATCATTAGAAGGCTTTTATTTTTCTCATCTCATATGCAAAATATTTTTTTAAATTGGTTGAATTTTTTTCCATTATAAAATATGGGTTGTTTAAGGTTACTGGCAATTATGATTGCCACTCACATTAAAATGGTACGTCACATTCAAACCAATTTTTTTAGAAGCTATGACGGTGATGGCCTTCACTATAAAACCCAGAAAGAAGCATATGTTGTAATCGGGTGGAGTGCCTCTAATCAATTATGAATTTAGTACCAGCACAACTCAGACATTTTAATATTTTTAATTAAATCAATCTAATAACTGAAGCAAGCAACTTGCCATTTAATGTCAACTAACCACTGGCCTTATGCACATACTGTATGCTTACCTCATGTGGAAAATACTTCTGACCTCATTCTCAAATATATTTAAAAAAAGGCTTTCAAAAATTAATGTTTTCATGAGGGAATCCACACAAATAACATGCGATTATAGTGCATTTATTTTTCTCGAGTCAGTGTGTAATGCAATAGACCACCCTGAATAGATGTATCATAAAAATGTGCAGATGAGCATTGATTCAAAGCGCTGATGTACACACGTGTGCGAATAAAGGCGGTGTGAAAATATATACACACAACACAACAACTGTGTGAACACGTTGACGTCACTGACTCGAGGAAGTGGAGTGTAGGAGCGTTGCAGTCCTGCCTCATGTGGATTATGTGTTTTTATTCTGAGTCTTCTTAAAATAGCAATCAAAGACGAACTCAAACCACCCTATCACAACCCCTTAACCTCTGGGCACTAACACCTCTGATAAAGTCTGTCTGATTGGCTCATTACAGGACACAACATGAAATAGCCCTCTGAGTAACCAATCAAAATAGTGCTTGTATATCTTTGCGTAAACCATACCACTATTCTTACAGTATATCTGATTTGCTCATTACATGATATTATTTTCCAAGTAACCAATCAAAATAGAGCACAGATAGTTTGGATATAATAGGGCAGGTAGTACCTGGGTTACAGCAATATTAGCACATTTTTTGAAGAGCGCCCCCAATTTTCAAAATTTGATATTTTTGCACAGTTACGGTGGTAATTGTCTAGGAAACTATACCTGCGAACGAGAATGGCAAAAAATGCTAGTTTATTCACAAAATAAGCGCTTTTGTAATTTAGAATTAGATCTCCCGATTTGGATCTTACGGCAAGAATGGAAATGTACCGTTTATGTCCGTTACCATGATGAAATAGTGCCACCTCGAGAAAATAACCTCCAACTGGCTTTGCGTGAACCAACAAAAGAGCTAATGGATGAGCAGTGAGACACGTACATTGCGCTATTTCCCGCTATTTCACAGTTGGAAGGCCATTTCCCGCAGCCTTGTTACTTATTATCGGGATCCCCAGATAGATGAATACTGCTAGTACAAAATTCCTTCGTTTGTGACCCAAATAGACATTTTCGAGCTTAACCATTCAGCATATAATTTACTGACCAGTTACCAATGCAACTCGTGTAAAATCTTCCAAATTTTTGAAAAATGGGTGGGGGGGCTCTTCAAAAAAATGTGCTAATATGGCTTTTAAAGTCACAAGAATAAAAGTATTGTTGATACACGCATTCCATTCAGTGAGTCATGGAGCTCATATCACATGGTAAACAACAGCTTTTTGGCCACACGAACATCGCACAGCTAGGTGCTAAAACCAAATGATTTTGTTCTCTTATACTTACAATTTTTCAATTAATAGCAACCCACCAAGCAGGCTTCCACTGATCTTCAAATAAGGCACATGCATTAATCTGGTTGGAAAATATACCCATACAACATAACAATTTGACCAAAGAAGTGTGAATTTTATGAAAACAAACATTCCTGTTAATATATGTATGCATAGATTTTTCATTGACAGTCTATTATTGTTATTTGTAATGTCTTTAATTTCCTAACCTACTTGCATACACATACCAAGGTCAACCACGTATAACAGCATATTGTAGCTTGTATAATTTATTTGACTCAAATGCGTTTAATTTTACCACCATTGTCCAAGAAAGCTCCATCCATTCAACTTGGTCTACTGATTTGGGTCCCCTACCACTTGTCTTCTTCCCATTTTTGTCCAATCCTATTTAGCCAACTTCAAAACGTTTTTGGTCCCCATTTACCATTTTCATTTTGAACAAAATGGAATTTGCATTCAGTGAAAATAAGGAGCACCGATGCAATTTGGCCAATTGGCTGAGTTTGTATGTTTTTGGTCAGTTTAGGAATGGCACACCCCCCTTTTGTTGCCCATCCCCGATCCATTACTGATGGGACAGAATTGTATTGAGGCCAAATGTTACTGGTCAAGAGTGAATAAACCCCAGATGCACATGTGTAACTAATGAGGCACTTAATTTTAAATAACTTGCACTCCAATTTTATGCACAGGCCTTCATTTTCTAACACAACAGGCCTTCAATTTGGTTGTATACACATGGTAACAGAACAGTTCAATGTTATAATACAGCACGAAGGCACTTAATTTGTCAACTAGGCATACTTCTTATTGGTACATTAAGCACATGTAAGGGTCAGACCCTCCATTATTAAAGACAAACAATGTTGCCCCTATGGCTCGGTAATTACTTTTTCAAACCATGTTTTTTGGAATTAAAAAGCAATTAAACCAAGTTTTCAATTTTCCCCAAGGCATTTAAGAAATCTTACTGATAATGTGACAAAAATCCTGACATACCATCCTCTATTCGTTTTGAACCTAGTGGGTAGTTCTTGATTTTGTTAAGGTGGGGGATTGCAACTAGATTCTGAAAAACGTCCCCAAAATATACAACTTGGACAAAACTGACTCAAAAATATACTACCGGTATTGTGTTGATTTTTCACCCAATGAACAGGTAGCAAACACATTTAAAATGTAATAAAATCTGGAAAACACCCATTCTAATTTTTGTTTTTAATTTTGAGGACCTTATCTTTACCCTTGAGCTTTGAAAAGCTCTCTACTCAGCTGCCATCCCCCATAACACCTTTGCACCAGAGAGTGTATTGACTCAATCCCACAATGCAAACAGTTTTTGGGAATTTCACCGCAATAGGGTCATGTGAAAAGCCCACAAAATCTTATTGTTAACAAAACAAAAACCCTGACTTTTAAGCCATTTTACCCACAAAGCATAGTACAGTTTAGGAATTTTTAAGCTTGATCATTAAATTCCTGGTGGTTATTAAACTTTTGACGCACTTTTATTCTCTAAGTACTGCATGTGTTTAGTACAGTACTATAGGCACATTGGCAATGCATCGTGGGATGGTTCAAATGCCCGCTTGGTCTTTGTATCTAAACTCTTCCTGAATTTGATCTGCAAATGGCAACAATAAATTTGAATCTACTTTGTCATTGAATGAACCCACTATACTTTCCTACCAAATAAGGTTGTGGGCTTAAACAGCAAATTTCACTTACAGTTAAATCCAAATACCCAATAATATAAATTAAACACACCAAAAAACCTGTGACCCCTCTCCCACAAAACCCACCACAGGGCCATCAGTCGGCAGATACTATTTTTATGTATGTCCTTTAGAAAGCGCAGGCCCCAAATATCAATAGTAGACTTTGTCCTTTCAAGTGTTTTAAAAAAGCACCACTGGCACATTTGAAAAATAGTGCACCCTCAAGTTTTTTTTCCCAAATTTGATATTTTTGCATGGTTTTTGTAAAAGCTTTTTATATCAAAAGCCCCACCTGAAATTACAAGAATCCCAATCAATGCCCTTATTGGTAAACAACAACCGATTTCATAACGACTCTGAGTCTTTTATTCAGCAGACTACGAAATGGTGGTTTAACACAAGAACCACACGCTGAGTCAAGTTCTCAAAGTTTTGAAACCAAATCCAGAATCCATGCAAACCTGCAAAATTTCATATCATCTTTAGAAGAGATATAATTTTGGTGTCCTACCATGCTTCAAAGTCTCATTTGTAGTACTCACAGCTTGTTAACAAAAATAAGAAAATATAAAATTTGTGACTTATGGCTTGTTTTGTAATAGTGGGTCACATACTGAATCCCTTAGTGCCCATAAGTAAAGACTCCCCCTGAACAAGACTTTAAACAACACACTTTGGTCTAAAAGAAAAGTTACACATATTTGGATTACCCAGCATTTTAGAACTAAAGGAAAACTCAATGCATGTATAGACCATTAGGCCAGGTGGTGGTGCCAGACCTTCATTTCTGGGGGGAACAGGGCAAAGTGAAATTTTAGGGGGTAAAAGTGAATTTTTCTTTTGGGCAAAAAACATCAATAAAAAATGGTTGATTTTTAGCCTAAAATCGCGATTTTTTAGCCTAAAATCGCTGATTTTTACCAAAAATCTGTCATTTTTCTCTTCTGGCTGGGGGAAACTGAGGGGAAAGCAAAAATTGTGGGGGCAAATTTCCCCCTGCCCACCAGTACCACACCACCGCACCGTACCCCTCCCCCCCCCCATCACCACCACCTTTGGGGCTTTCTTCATAATGGGACCTTCTCTATTGGATGGGGCAAAACCAGTGCGAATTTCCAATCCGCAATTAAAAACAGTCATATCGGGCCTCTAATTCTGGTAGGTGTACCTACCTCCCCATGAACCCCCTATTTCACGAAATCACTATCCTATGGAATACAGCAAGCTCATACATGTACCCACTACTGCTTATTGCAACCATTTGAAGAAATGACTAAGCAGCTCACAATACACATAAACCGGAAAAAGCTAAGGTTAACTGATTCGGCATCACCAATGTTCAACTAGTCAAATTGCTTACTTTCATGATAAAAATAACAAAAATCGAGACAGTTTTGACTAGTTGAAGCAACACACCAGACCATCAGTGGCCGCACCAGGGGGCAGAAGGGAACTTTCACCCCAATTCGTTCCACCCCCCCCCCGCTCCCCCCCCCCCCCCGGCCCGGCCAAAAGACAAATGACAAAGTAATTTATTTGGGGCCAAAACCAACAAATTTTGCAAAAAAACATGTTTGCCAAATTTGTTAAAAATCTCTAAATGTTTGATGTTTTTGTCAAAGTCTGTCAAAAAGCACAACCGCCACTGCGACCATATGACAATCTTACACCAGTATTTCCCCATCACAGCAGGAAAGAGCCATTCAATGTCGTAAAGTCTGCCAAAATTTTGGCACCACACTGCTTGACTGCCATTATTAGATGGGCACAGCAAGAAAGATTTTGATTATTGTCATTTGGTCTAATCCCAGTTGGTCTAATATCCATTTGGTCTATCATCATTGGTCTAAAACCATATTGGCTAATACCAATTTGTCTAATATTAACCATTAAGTCTAACATCCAAGTCATCTACCACCAAATGTCTAATAGCCATTTTGTCTAATGCCCGTCTAGTCCTAAATGGGCCAATTTCATCTACTACCATTTGTCTAATAACCACAACACCATTTGGTCTAATTCCCATTTGGTTCAATAATAACCATCTTGTCTAATATTCATTTTGTCTAATATCCATTTGGTCTAATACCAATTGGTCCTATATCCACATTGGCCTAATATCCATTTGGTCTAATATCCTCTGTCTAATATCCATTTGGTCTAATATCCATTTGGTCTATAGCCATTGGTCTAACCCTTCTGGGCTAATGCCAATTTTGTCTACCACCATTTGTTCTAATAAACACACACAACCATTTGGTCTAATTCCCATTTGGTCTATATATCCATCTTGTCTAATAGTCATTTTTGTCTAATATCCAGTGTCTTAATACCCAATTGGCCTAATAGCCATCTGGGCCTAATTCCATTTGGCTCTAATATCCAATCTGGTCTAATATCTCTTTGGTCTATACCCCTTTGGAACCAATGACATTAGACCAAATGGATATTCGACCAAATGGATATTAGACAATTGGGTATTAACCAAATGAATTAGCAAAATGAATATTAGACCAGCTGGGTATTAGACCAATTGGCAATAGACCAATTCGGTTATATAGACGATATGGATATTTAGACTCTATGATATTTAGACCAGCTGAATATGAAGACTATCATGGCTATTAAGACTAAATGGTTATTAACCTTCAATTGGTTATTAGACTAAATGGTATTAGACCAATTGGAGTTGGCCAAAATGGCCATCAGACCAATTGGGATTAGACCAACTGGCAAGTCACCAATATTTTTACACTTCTACTGTCATTTTACGATCACGTCTATGGGATGGAAATGGCATTCCATCGTCGCTGGTATCCGTCTTCATACTCAATAATCATCCAACCACGTGGCTTTTCTCGTAAAAAAAAAAAAAAAAAAAAAAAAAGAACTTTCATTTGATATTTTTCCTGCCCGTCCTCCTTCCCTTTTGCTCTCTCCGTCTTCTGTCAGATACGGCTTCACATCACACTACATAGTCTGTATCACTTGAACTGGCTTGATAAATTCTGAAATTCGGCATTTCTGTTCTGATTTCTCGACTGTACAATCCTCACATGCATTGCACGTAAAAGGTTCCGAATTTCTGCCCTTTCTTTGTCTGCTCTATCTAATCGTTTACCACCTTCTTGCCATCTTCTTTCCCAAATATCGTGACTTGGTTTTTCCTGACACCTTTCTGGTTCTTTAAGATGATCCGTGATATGAATATTTCTTAGATAATCTTCATTTTGTGGCGATTTGCCTGATAGCAACCTAAACTGACGTTGCTCTCCCGAACTCTCCACTTAAGTGGATGTCCCGAACTCTTCGCTCTGACTGGCGAGCAGGCAATAGTCCCCTTTAGTCCTCTCTTGAAAGGTCAGAAGAGCCATTGTATGTGTGGCGAGTATTTCCTTCAAAAGAACTACGACTCACTTCCCTTTTACTAAATTTCTAAGAAATGGAAAGCGGGAACCTCGCTCAAGCCATGTAAACCACATTGTCAGTTTACTTCTTCCGTGCAGATTATAAAACATTAAATAGTTTAATTGAGTACTCCCAACACCTCAGGAAAAAAAAAAGGGGGTACAAAATGAATGAGAAACAAAAAGGAAAAAAAGGCTCAACATTACAGAACATAACCAAATTTCACTAAAATTGTGGTGCTCATGATATAAGAGGAATGCAGGTAATACAATACCATAAATAGTTGCATATGTGATACTTTCCTCTCCTTGCTTCTGTTGGTTGAAGTAGTGGTCCGTAGAAGAGTTGGCCTATTCTTCCTTACCTGCAAAGATAAGACCAACCTAAAGGTTATCATCAAGCTAAATTCCTTTTAATCGCCTGTTTTTCTACAACCTTTCTTACAGTAATCTCTGATTGGCTCATTACATGAATAACAACCAATCAAAATAGGCAATCTATACTTTCCATTTTTGTGCGTGGCTTTAATGTTCAACCATCTATTAACTAACCCCGGACCGGGTTCGTTTTGCCGACCGCCGCCAAATGCAACGAGGGGCAATCGATTTTTATTTTTTAACAGCCCCCCCAGATTCAACGAGAGCCAAATGTTGCGTTTCATTGCATCTCGCCGTTTTTCCCGGCACCGGAATAAGTAGCGGAAGTCAATAACAGCCAATGCAAAGAGGAACATCGCACCATTTTCCGGAAAGACGCTCCATGCAACGAGAAACATCGCTCCTTTTCCCGGAAGACGGCCAGATGCAACGAGACATCGCGTGCGATGCATAAAAACAGGATAATAAATAAATAAATCAATAAATAATGGATGCGTCTGCAACTTATCTGCAGAAATTTTTGTAGCTTATAGTTGAGGGGGGGGGGGGGGGGGGGGGGGGGGGGGGGGGGGCGCCAGTCGTGAGGTTGGCTATTACGCACATCATAGTCCTTGCGTGGCGCTATATGCTACGTCATGCGCCGGTTTACGTCATGAATGCGTTATGCATCATTAAAAAAATATCTTATCGAAATGGTGGCGCATGCACCATCGAAATCGAAATTGTCTATGGGCATTTGTACACAGTGTCACCCGCCTGATGAAAGCATTGCTCCGTCTGCGGGCAAACCGTCCGAAATACAGTGAAAGCATCGCATCATTTTCCCGGGAATGACGTCCCGGTGTCCACGAAGGACATCGCGTCATTTTCCGGGAACCCCAGATTCACGAGAACATCGCGTCATTTTCCTAAAACTTGCCCGATGCAACGATGACATCGCTCATTTTCCGGTTATGACGGCCCAGATGCAATGAGGTCCAATGAGAGTCATTTGCGCGACCTAAAAATAGTTGTTTTTGACGGCCCGATATGCACGAGAAAAGTTGCCGACCGGTACCACGTTTTTCGTTGGCTCTCATTGGCATCTCGTCCGCATAGGGGTAACTTACCTCTAGTGATATAAGCAAAGCTCAATAATGTTTTAAAAAAATAATTTTCCTGATTGAGCTTATGGGTGATAACCATTTCTAATGGTTATCCCTTTCTAATACCACATGTGCAAGATAACCCTACCTGAATCAGCATTGCCAAATGTCCCAACAAAGTGAACAAGAGTTATACCAATAAGTAAAAATGCGGATATATTCCCACTAACCTTGTATTTACTAGAATTTATCTTGAGAGTTGAAGAATCATGTGCAAAGTATTACGAAAGTACGAGTGGAATTAGTAAACACAGAGCGATACCAGGCTGGTGACGTAATCATGTAAATAGTCTCCTAATACTCGCCGTTGTTTTAATCATCCCTGGCAGGACCTTAGGGGGCCTATACTCAATCTGAACAGGCTGTCTGATCGAGCTGGTAAGCTAAACCCAGACACCTGTGTTGGAATCCGTATACTGCTATGATTTCAACTGTTTGACAATGCGTTTGGTCAAATTACATTGCTTTACGGTAGTTCGTTGTAGACTATTATCACTGTTCCGTAACGATATGGGAATTGGGTGAGGAAATTCTAAAATTTAG
>JAMKCH010062948.1:0-32788 GCA_023653785.1 Ophioderma brevispina
AAAAGAATTATTTTCTCCGGAAATGTATTGAGAAAACCTATCAAGAACAACATAATACGACTGGGGCTATGGGGAGGTCGCTAGTCATAGCTCTATAAAATTACTCATATAGTGTGTTGAACTAAATTGCACCATTCTGTAAATTTAATTTTGATTTTTTTTTTCTGTAAATAATAACTTATGAGAATTCTACAGATTTACCCTTCACTTTTGAGCTATTCCTACAAATTTCAGAAAAATTTTGACTTTCGGGTTGATCACTGATAGTGTCTAACTCTGTTGCAATTTGTGGTGGGTAAATATTGAGGCAGGGCAGGTTGACTTTCTATCACAATTAAGAATGATTTACACAAATAATAAAAAACAGCAAATCAAAGGTTGGTGAAAATATTGTTTTAATCTCCAAGTTACATGGCATTGTCAAATTGGTTACAATAATTGGCATATTTTGTACAAAAATTAACAAAACCTGCAACTCAAGTACTGACAACTAAATGTCCCGGGTGGGGGGAGGGGGGATTCTTGGATTTTGGTCGGGTACAAATACTCGTTCCAAAAAAAGGACTAGCTGCAAATGCGGGACTACCGCTAGTGGTATCAAATTCACAATAATCAAGTTCTAGTCCTGCTAGGGTTAACAAATTCAGTTGTGACAGGTTCAATGATACAAATGAAAACATAACCTAAACATATCGGCAAAATAACCCTGAGTGTAATTCTTCTTGCAGCAGCACAAGTGTCATTTTTCTTGTATATTGGCTATTTTTATTTTAAAGGTATATCTTTTATTCACGTATTGAGAACAGGTCCAGCAAGGGGTATAATTTCACTGCAAATTGGTCCTGTTAGGGGGAATATTTTTACTGAAAACTAGTATAATTTCACCTAAAACTGGTCCCATTAGGGTCACTTTCAGAACCCCTGGAACGAGCATGGGTACCCAACCAAAATCCAAGACCCCCCTCGGCTATGAGTGCTTTTACATCCACACATAACTATGCAAGCTTAACTTGCCCAATTGGGCTATCATGCAGACCTGCGAGTGGGGTTTTGAAAAAATGCTGAAATATAGCATATGATAAAAAAAAAAACAGGCTGAAAATGAAATAAAAAACTAAAATTTTAATTTAAAAACATGAAAAATGCTGAAATCAGCGTAAATGCTGAACTCTCGCATGCCTGAATATGTGATCAATATCCATTTATCAGTTACTACAGCACATCAGATTTTGAATTTGGTTGGATTTGAACAAGAAATGGCAATGGAAAAAGAAAATCTGTAAACCGCCAAAGGCGATATGGGCAAATTGTGCTGATTTTTCAAGGGTATATGGGGCTTTGAAAAATATGGATAATACATAGTTCATAGGCCAGTCTGCCTGGATTGGAGGCATTTGAAGCTAAGTGGACTGTTGGACCCAATACTAAACACAGCTCCATAATGAGCAGTTAGTTCACTTAGGAGCCGATCAAAGGAACAGGTCTAAATTTATGAATTGATATTCCCCACCCCCTGACAGATGCAGAAGACTACTCTGAGGACATGGATAGCACAGGTACCTTGATGCAAGGGATCACTTAGGCAAAATAACATTACAAAATATGTTAAAGGTGCATTTCGTGATTCCAGCACCTTCTGTTTTATTCATTGTTCACTAGATATCCTTGATTTACTACCTATTTTGTGTGATTTTTAGGCACTTTTCTGGGGGTACCGTTAAAAAATAGAAAAGAAACCAGGCGGGAAACAATAAAATGCATAAATTTCTGTTTAAGAATTACCAATTAAAGTTGCGTGTTCTGATCGTCTTTGGGACCCCACTGATTTACCCAGAAGTAGTATCGATTTTGATATCAGATGAAAGGCCGTATTTTTCTCATTGTCATCATGAAATTTGAGCCCTCAAATCAAGATATAAACAAAAAACTGCCATTTTAATGGTTATTAAAGACACTATCAGTGATTTATCAGAGAGGGTCAAAATATTTGAAATTTGCATGAATAGCTTAGTGAAGGATAAGTCTGTAGAATTCTCATAAATTACTTTTTCCACCTGTAGAATTGACAGAAAAGGAAGAAAACGACAGTGATCAAAGATACGATTCTCCATTCATTTATGTGTTGTAGTAAAGTGTCCGTACGGAGAGTAATTACTAAAATTTCAGATTTTGTCCATATTAGGTTGCTTCTGGTCTTATCATTTGCAGGGTATTTTAGGATACCCGTACTTGTTACATATATGCAAAAGTCTGATTTTTAATGATTTTTTAAATTTTGTGATATAGCAAATCACTGATAGTGCCTTTAACCATCAATATTAGCACGGTATTGAAAAAGCCTTTGCAATATGCATTATTGCTTCTACCATCAAACCGCAAGTTTGTTTCCCACGGTACTTGATGGGGCATATGTGCAAGTGCCAGGCTCAATTAGTAGAGAACACAATAGATATAAATCGGAACAAGCACCTTTGATAGAACAATCTTAAAAGGTGTACAGTGTATTTATAAGATAAGGATAAGGACCTAGCCCAGTGCATTCGTCAAGATAAAAGTGGCCAATACCGTCTTGGCTAACAATACCACTATGTACCAAGGTCCCTTACTCTGGTCTACTATGGACCAACACTTGAAAACACTCCCTTCACTCATCTCATTCAAAAAGAATCTCAGGAAAAATCTCATTAAGATGTATGATACTGTCATCTCACATTAATTTCTCTATTCATTTTTCTCTTCTTTGCCTTTTCCTCTTTTTCATTGTCGGACATGTTTGCTTATTGTATATCATTGTTTGTTCTGTCCTGTCCTTGTTTGTCTGTCGTGTATGTTTTTGTCCCTATGTTATTATTAATATGTAACTTTACTTGAAGAGGTCATCTCACGCTCTGCGTTTAGCAATGTCCTCATTCATCACTCATGCATTTACATAACTTAGTGTATATACTATACATTGTCACTTATAATGCTAATATAATTATATTACTTATTTATATCGTTTATTGGCTATTTAACTTTTGTAATGCTAGTTATTGTATATTGCTATTGTGATGAATAAAAATTTGATTGATTGATTGATAATTGTCTGCGACCGTATGGGTCAGTGCAGAAAGCCCGATAACCTTCGGCTCTCGGGCTGCCTGCACTGAACCATACGGTCAAGTGCGATTATCCTGACGAATGCATTGCGGTGTGGTCCTTATCCGTCATATACTTTGAGAAAAAATAATTACATCAACATTAATCATTAACATAATTTATCTAAATTTTGAGGTAATTTTTTTGAAATAAATTAAAAACACTTCTACACTTAAACATTTCCAAAGTCTGCTCTATAAATAGTGCCAAAAAAGACCTTGACGCAATTCATTGTTGATGGTTTGTTTTGAAACTGCTCTGGAAGTGCTAGAAAGATCAGACTCTCTTAAGACACTTAGAGTGGCTAATTTTTCTCGCACCTCCCTGGCAAATTTGTCACAAACCAAACCCATTGGTGATGAAATGCCTAAATGAAATGAAGAAAGATTAGACTTTTTGCACTTCCCTACTTTTCCAAAACACCCCTCAGGACGATTGCATTTAAATGCACCGAATTTTCTCTCCAATTCCAACGCTCATTGTATTATTTACTATCCCAAAGCCCAACGCAGACATGCATGTGTAAAAAACTTTTGGGGGGTGAATTTTTGGGTCACGTTTTCTGAAATAACTTGAATTCTATAAAGGCCACACTATTATATAGGCAACATGATAGCCCTAAACTGTCTGAAGGCTTTCGCAGTGACAAATTATAACATAATTTTACTATTTTAGTCAATGTTCATGTCAAACATAACAACCAATTTCTTCTGTGATTACTATGATAGCTGTTAAGAAGTACCATGGTAGTACCCACCCGCGGGGGTACCACATCGCCGTCCGCAAAAGTGGGGTAATCATCCACTAGGTACACACGCAGTAGCCTAACCACTACAGTCAGCCCACGCGGGAGTACCTGCACGGGTACTCCATGCAAATGACTTGAGCTCTGTGTGATTATTTTAGTAATTTATCCATATTTAACTTTTGATCACATATGTTTATTGTTTTTTACCAAAGGTCATATTATGGGTTTTTGGTGATGCTCAACTCAAATAATGTTCCTAAGCTTGAATGATCAGAAGTCGTAAACAACATGTTAATTTTTGGTGGGCGCCTCTATGGTCCAAAGTGCTGCCTACTTGGCAGCCTGGTAGAGGAGTACCTGTGACGGTACTCCCGTGCAGTAGGGTGGCTGCAGTGGTACTTTACTACTGGTGGCTTACATATGTACCTTCAGTCACCTAGCAGGAACTGCAAGTACAGTTTAGATTGGTAACGCTAAGTACACATAGTTCTATCCACCCAGTGGCTTGTGTACTTTTCAGTATTATTTTTAGGTACTGTCATCAATAGTGCATCAAGGGGGTAAGCTTTGGATTAAGCATAAGAGTTACCCCATGGAGTAGCCAGCTATGGGTTACAACCGTGAGTAGGAATCTTGCGTGTATCCTTTGAGGGTCAAAAAGCTTGTTTTTCTCATTAATTACGATGTACGTGGTATGGTAATCAATTTTCTGAAGATTAACAGTACGAATTCCTAGGTATTTGGAATGTTTTGGCATGTGAATTCAACTAATATTTTTAATACGCGTAAGCAATATTTTTTTTCAACAATCATTTTAAAACCAGGTCTGAACACGCTTTTAGAAAGGGTATAATATATACAATGCGACAATGTTACTTGAATTGAGCAGTAAGTCGATATCAATGATTGACGGCTTTTCTTGTTGCTACTAGAAGTTTCAACTTGTGGTGAACCGTGTGCATTATCTGATGACCCGTGCCTTATCTGATAACCTGTGAATTATCTGATGACCAGTGCATTATCTGACAGAGCACTAGTGCATTTGTGAAAAATAATGCACACTGAAAACAACAGATAATCTAACATGAGAAGTATATACACTTATATGATACTCAGTCATGAACTCTTTTGTAACGGACTTAAATTATTTGTTTTTCATTTGTGTCTTCCAATGAGGTGTAAAGTGGTGAATATCTGTATGTAAAATGTTTTTAAAACATCTTAATAAATTCAAACGTTAAAATAGAACAAGGCCCAAGCTGAAGGCTTATAGGCCTGCATGAACTTATGTACAGTGTGAGCTACAATTAATAATAACTGAAATATTGTATTGGTAACACTTATGTACACATTTATATCAGACTGCTAAGGAGAATAAACATCACATACAGGTTGCTGATAAATAAACCATTTGACTAAATATGAGAAAAATAAGAAAATCTTTTCATGGAAGGTAAACGTTAAGGCTTTGTATATATATGTTACTGATTAAGGTGATACATGCAAGAGATAGGTGACTTTTTTAAATATGTGTCCTATCATATTCATAATTGGTCAAATTAATACGTGGGTAAAACACAGTAAAAAATTGGTTGAAAAATAAATCTTTTTTTAAAAGGAAACCGTTGCTATGGTAACGGCGGCCATATTGGATTTTAAACACCTTAAAACACATAACTTTGCGCACAGTTTTTTTCAAACTTCCAATTATCAGAAATGCATGAAATTTGGTATTGACATAGGGTATACCTACCTTTTAACTCAAATGAAGAGCTTTTTCTAAAAAAATACAACGCAGTAAGTTAAAAAGCTCACAAAATTCATAAAAACTCATTTTCCTGCCAAAAATTAACATTTTGGCAGGAAAATTGGATCTTTTCAAAAACTAAACAAAATTTTAGAAAAATCTCTTCATTTGGATTTAGAACTAGATAACCACAATATCCATGCCAAATTTCATGCAGCTCTGATGTCTAGAAGTCCAAAAAAATATGCGCGCAAGGTTAAAATGACGCGAAATCACAAAATGGCAGAAATAGCCATTTTAAATCTGAAAATGCTATTTTTGCCTAAAATCTAGGAAAATGATTAATTTTTAAAGAACTAATTGTTATAAAATAGTAAACAATTGATAAACACTCCAAATCTATGAAAAAAAATTGGGTAAAATGCCTTTAGTTAGCTGAAACATACAAAAATAGTAAAAATTACATCTCAAAAACAATAAAATACATAAGAAATTAAATACACGTAAAAGGATAGGAAAATTACAAATTCGGTTGCATTTTGCATGTAGTGTTTCATTGAGCACCATTTTGTAACGCAAAATCGGATTTGAATGGGAAAAAAGCATTTGAAAGATAAAATTTCACTTTTTCTAATTATTTAAAAAAGTGAAAATGCCATTTTTACCTCTATTTCATGGTTAGCTCTTGCATGTATCACCTTAACATATTCTGTAGGCTGAAGGGCTACCCTTGAATGAAAGGAACTTAACAGATTGAAAAGTTGTGCTTACTGACTTTTGGTGTTACACTTATGTGAGTGTAAGTAATTGAAGACCATAGGGAGTAGGAGTCCATTAAAGGGACATAATGACATGAAAAAAATGACATAATGAAAAGGACCCTTACTGAAATCACTTCCACGAGTTTGAAAACAATTTGAATGTTTACATTCTGTAAAAACAGTAAAAACAGGATGAGTTCCAGGGGGAGGTGGCAGTTTGTGGTAATTTCTGGAACAGAAAAGCAAGGTGTTCACATCCCTGACAGAATTTACAGTGTATCTAGTATGTTTTGCGACGAAATTCAAAAGCATTCAGACCGGAATTCAGGCATTGTACTTTAGGCTTGTAGTAAGATATTGATCTGGCAAGTGAAAGATGGATTAGCCGGGATTAGCACACATACAATAGCAATGGTCTGTGAGCTGATGACAACATGCTTTTCAAGTTTGGTAAATGCTGACAGTAATATCAGCATCCTTGTTCTAGAAATTGCCACAAACTGCCACCTCCCCCCTGGAACTCATCCTGTTTTTACAGGATGTAAAAAACTTATGTTAAAGGTCCATGGCCTGATCGCTAATAACCTCGTCCCCAGGGATCCCAAATTTTACCGGAAGTGGTCCAAATTTTATTTTGGTATCAGAAGAAAGCTACTATTTTTCTCATTTACCCTGTGAAATCTTAGGGCTAAAGGATGTTTAGTTTGGAAGGTATGAGAGAAAATATGCCCCATTTTGGTCGACCAATATTATTTTTACACAGCACTCTATGGGGCTTAGAAAATCACGTTGTTAGGTCTCACATCAAAACGGATTGAAATATCTGCACGAAAATTTACAGATGGAGTCCATTCTATCAAGATGAAAACTTCATCTACTTAAATTGGGCCATCCCCCTTTAATAGGAGTTCATTGATCTTTTTGATTTGTTGGACCCTACAGATTTCACATGACCCAAGATCTGTTTTTCAATGATTTCTGCCTTGCAGTAAATATTTTGACCAGTTACTTTTATAATTGTCTTGCGGATTGAAATATCTGCACGAAAATTTACAGATGGAGTTTTGGGGTGAAGTCCATTCTATCAAGATGAAAACTTCATCTACTTAAATTGGGCCATCCCCCTTTAATAGGAGTTCATTGATCTTTTTGATTTGTTGGACCCTACAGATTTCACATGACCCAAGATCTGTTTTTCAATGATTTCTGCCTTGCAGTAAATATTTTGACCAGTTACTTTTATAATTGTCTTGCTGTTTTTTACACTTGAGAAAAATATGAACTTTCCTCTGATGCCAAATTCAAAATTTTGACGAAGTTTTGAAATAAGTTCATCAGGACTGGTAGTGTAATATCATGAACCGCGACGAAAGGTATATAATTCTCTAAGTCACGTGTAAGACCAGCTGCTGCAGGAAAGAACTTTGCACTCTGCGGATGAGAAAAAATACGCATCTCGCTGGAGTAAAGCGGCTGGATCGGCGCATTACTGAAGAAGTTCTCCGACTGGAGAACGAAACGTCTAAAAATGTGAGTAAATTTCTGGACTTGAAAAGCATAATTTTCAAAATCATTTGACGAAGTTGTTGATCAGGTCATCCACCTTTAAATGCTGACTCAGAGATAATTTAGAAATATTTTTTTTTCATGGATTAATTAAAAATTGTTACCTAGAACTAAAGAAGTCCCCTAAATGGCTCAATTCCGAAGTTTGAGATGAAACAGATTTTTGTTTTAAAGTGGTAAACATGTGTAGTGAAGGACATCAATTTGAGCTTAGCTATTTCACAGTGATTAGCATGTGGACAAGAATTTATGTATATGCAAAAAACACAATTTGTTAGAAAATTTAGGGCAGCCTCATCTATAAATAGGGTCCCTTGGAACACCCATTCAGCACCAGTGTACAAAATTAAAAAAAAGTTATTATTTTCATGCTGAAACCCGAGTACCAATGGGGAATTGTAATTTACAAGTCCCTACATACTAAATTTTGTCAAATTTTAACATTGGGATCTGGTTGATTTATCTGTGTCGTTTAGTTATGAGCCAATCTGAGCAAATAGGCAAATGAGCAATTAATATGAACAAATAAAGATGAAACATGAGTGGGCTATTATGTGCATTCACACTACCACCATACAAGTTTGAAAAACAGTGAGAAATTGTTAGAGAGCCTTTGTACAGTATCCTTTGCATAAGAGGCAGGGAGGGAACTTGGTAAGTGAGGGTTTGCACAGGTTTTCAGGGGGAACAAGAGCAAAAACAGTTGGTGAATACAAAAAGTATGACCTTTGGCCTACATATCTGTCTGTCACAGTGCAGTAGCAGTAGATTACCAGGTTCTTGTGTGCAAGTGATCTAGACAGACAAGTCTTTGGTCAGTGGCTCTTGAAAGGTTCCTCAGGCGACACAGTCACCTGATGAACAAGTTAAAGAGCCACTGACTCCAGAAAGACAATTGAGTTATTCTAAAAATGGTAGCACACAAGGTTACACATGGCAGCTATTGCCACTTACAACCTGAGGCAACTCACATGACAAAGAGGTAATTTGGGCAATCCTACAATGGACCAATTTATGGTTAGACCATTGACTCCGGGAATGACCCTTGACCGGAAATGACTGTTAGTAGACCCATTGACCGGAATGACACGGTTAGTTAGTGAGCCAATCACAGATTTGGTAGAAGGATGTTAGAGAGTGTGTATTTTACCATATATCAGGTGGTATCAATAAAAAAACACAGGAAGGAATTTAAACGTGATTTATTTGAGAAAAATAATGAAGCTATGGCCCGTATTCCAGAACTTTTTAGCTAACGCGATTTTAGCTTCAAATCGACTGTTGGTTTTGTAATTTAAATTGCGTTTAAGCAAAACGTATGTAAATATTTTTAACCATTGCTTCAGAAACAGAAGATTAAACACGAGTAACATCGTCGTTATTTAAAGACGCTCTAAATTGGGTGTATAAAAGGCCGTATTGTGTTTTAATGGTGAGCGCACACAAAAGTGTTATTATGGCTTTCCGTAGCCTTTAAGGGTGCTACACCAAATGGGCGAGAATGATGTGCACCATTGCTGTTGTTCAATTGGGAGTGTGCAATGAGCCGTGCAATTGGCGAAAACACACGATTAAAACACTTCTTAAATTAGCCCCGTACCTAGTTTTAAATTTCGATGCCATTTTGGCGGAGTTATTAAAATTTGCGTTAACTTAAAACTCCTTTGCTGGGAATCGCTTACTTAACCATACGGTTTATCTCACATTAAACGTTCGTTTAGATTAAAATCGCGCTAAACACCCTTTTTGGGAATAAGGGCCATTGTATAATTTGATAAGGATTGATTGTCCATATCTCATCTTTGACAAGCTTGTTTGTTGTAATTTGGATTTTTTTTTCTATACGGCTTGGTCCGATTTATTGACCTTAACACAACGGCCACATTTATGTAAATGTAGGTATGATGAAGAATAAAAAAGAAAAACTTAGTTTAACACAAATGATGATAAGTGTCACTTAAATTTAATAACTGGGATGTCGATGTTTCAAAGCATCATGGAGGTCGTTTCTGAAATAAACAAGGCGAACTTTTATTTACGCGATGGATGTGTAACATTAGTCCCCGCCGAATGTTGCGATCACTAAAATGCACATAAATGCAAACTTCAACACCCCAACCCTCCCCAATACCTGCACACTCACCTCCCCTCCCCAACAACCTTTGCATGCAAAACCCCACCCCTACCCCAACGCCCCGCAAAAACCCCCAACCCCTCTCCAACTCCCCGCAACACAACACCCCTCCCCAACACCCCGCAATACCCAACCCCTCCCCAACACCCCCGCAATACCAACCCCTCCCCAACCACACCGCAACACCCCACTCCCTCCCCAAACCTCACACACTCCCCTATAGCATAGTAGTCTTCATGTAGCGAAGGGAGTTCCGTATCCATTGTACCGTTTCAGAGATATAGCAATTTACGCTATTTAATTAGCTATTTGCATACCTAAGCCGTCTATATTCACATACTTTTCAATTGCAAAAAAAATGTTTGTGCCTCATGATAGGCTTTCATGCAGTTGAAGTGCGGGAAATTTGAGTATCGATGTACCGTTTCAAAAATATAGCAATTATTGGCTGATTGTTTTTGCATATTAAAGCTCATTTGCATAACTCAATGGCCCGAGATACGCCCAAAATCTATCAGGTTCAAAAACTCTTCAGCCCACTTCCTCCAACCCCGTTACTCATTATACCCTTAGGAACTCCAAAAACTTGTACACGAGGCCCGTGCAGGAAACATTCTCCAATAAATTAATGCAAATTAGATACTTATTAGCATGATGTTACGCCACAATCTAATCAGGTCGAGACTCATCCAGCCCGCTATTCTTTCCACACCAAGTTACATCAATTGTCGCCCTTACGGAACTCCAGATAATCGTATACAATCATGGGTTTATCACATTTTTTTATCAAGGACCGACGGACGAACGGACGGACGGACGGACACTGCTCATTTCATAGTCCCCCGTTCCGAACTTGTGCGGCGGGTAAACAAGACTTGCAATGGAATTGTAATCAAATTCTGGACCTGATATTGTACCTGAAGTAAAAGACACAGAAGACCAGTTCAAACCCTCGTTACATGGAATATATTACATAATAATTCATGTCCATTGTTTTTTAAAAGATATCTTCCCACTTTATAGATACTAAAATTTTCAGTTTTAAACAATTGACACTGTTTTCTTCTTCAATAGATATAAATATTTATGTAGCCCATCCTACCACACTGTCTCCTCTATGAGACTCACCTCTAATGAATTTCAAACCTTTAATTAGATACTGTGGATTTACCACAAATGGACGAACCATCTTGGAGTTATAATCCTCCTATCAATGCACTGTATCTCTAGACAGAAGTTAAAATGATATGGTATAAAAGCATATTGAAAGTAAGAAAAAGTATCTTTAAAAGAGTGTAACATCATGAGAAAGAGTGTAATATTTTAACATAATTTTGTTTCCAATTCCTGCGTTTTTATTGACCCACCCTGTATTACTGTACAACCACTCTCAGAAGGTTTGATGTTAGAGAGTGTTTAATTTTACCATATCTATTACTGACCCCCCCTCTTAGAAGCTGGGGGGGCTGAGAGAAGTGTTTTTTCCCATATCCTAGTACTGACCCCCTCTTAGAAGGCTGGGTGTGAGTGAGAGAAGTGTTTAGTATTACCATTCTAGTACTGACCCCCCTCTTAGAAGGCTGGGTTGTGAGTGAGAGAAGTTTTTATTATTACCATATCTAGTACTGCCCCACTCTTAGAGGCTGGGTGTGAGTGAGAGAAGTGTGTATGATTACCATATAGTAACTGACCCCACTCTTAAATACTGGATGTTGAGATAGGAAAGTGTTTATTATTCTTCTTACCAGTAAAGTACTGACAAACCCACTCCTTAGAAGGCGTGATGTTAGAGACGAGAAATGTTTATTATTACCATATCTAGTACTGACCCCACTCTTGCAATACTGGCTGTTGAGATAGGAAAGTGTTTATTCTTATCATATAAAGTACTGACAAACCACTCTTAAAGGCGTGATGGTTAGAGAGAGCAAAGTTTTATTATTAACCAATATCTATTACTGACCCCACTCTTAGAATACTGGCTGTTGAGATAGGAAAGGTGTTTATTCTTCCATAGATAAAGTACTGACACCACTCTTAGAAGGCGTGATGTTAGAGAGAGAAATGTTTATTATTACCATATCTAGTACTGACCCTCCTCTTAGAATCCTGGATGTTGAGATAGGAAAGTGTTTATTCTTACCATATAAGTACTGACACCATCGTAGAAGGCGTGATGTTAGAGAGAGAAATGTTTATTATTACCATATCTGTACTGACCCCACTCTTAGAAGGCTGGGTGTGATGATGAGTAAGTGTTTATTATTACCATAATCTATTAACTGCCCCCCACTCTAGAAGGCTGGGTGTGAGTGAGAAAATGATTTATTCTTTTTACCATATATAGTACTGACCCCACTCTTAGAAGGCGGATGTTAGAGAGAAGTTTTATTAATATTCTTACCATACATGTACTGATCCCACTCTTGAAGGCTGGGTGGTAGAGAGGTGTTTATTCTTACTATAGTACTGACACCACGCTAGAAGCTGGCTGGTTAGAGAAACATTTAATTCTTACCGTATATTAGTACCACATCTTCTAAAGCTGATGTTAGAGAGAGAAGTGTTTATTCTTACCGGCTATAGTACGACACCACTCTTAGAAGTGCTGGCTGTTAAGAGGAAGTTGTTTACTTACCATATATAGTACTCGACAACCACTCTTAGAAGGCGATGTTAAGAGATAAGTGTTTATTCTTACCGTATATAGTACTGCACCACTCTGAGAAGCTGGATGTTGAGAGACGAAGTGTTTATTATTCTTACCATATAGTACTGACACCCACTTTTAGAAGCTGGATGTTTTCAGAGTAGATAAAGTGTTTATTCTTACCGTATATAGTGCCATCACTCTTAGAAAGCTGATGTTTAGAGAGAGAAGTGTTTATTCTTACCTATATAGTACTGACCCCACTCTAGAAGGCGGGATGTTAGAGAAACTTTATTCTTAACCGTATATAGTACCATCACTCTTATAAAGCTGATGTTAGAGAGAGAAGTGTTTATTCTTACCATATTATAACATTTTGTATCAATAACACACAGGAATTTTAAATGATTTATTCTGCACAATATTGAAGCTATTGGCCCGTACTTCCAGCAACCAGACAACTTTTTTAGCTAACAAACGCGATTTTAGCTACAATCTCTGTAATTGTAAAATTGCGTGTAAGCAAAACGCATTTAATTAAAATATTTTAACCATTTTGCCTTACATAAACAGAAGCTTTAAACACGAGTCCATCTTGTTATTTAAAGACCTACCTTGGTGTATAAATGCCCGTATTGTTGTTTTATTGAATGTTGGCTCACAAAGTGTATTATGCTTTCCGTATCATTAGGGTGCTACCTAACTGGGCTAGAATGATGTTCACCATTGCTGTTGTCAATTGGTGTGTGCAATGAGCCGTGCAATTGGCGAAAACACACATTAAACACTTCTTAAACTAGCCCGTACCTAGTTTAAATATCGGGCATTTGTGGCGGATTAAAATTACGTTTCACTTTAAACTCCTTTCTGGAATTGGCGCGTAACTTCAACCAAGTACGTTATCTCACATTTAAACGTTCGTTTAACTAAATCCGCGCATAACACCTGTTTTTGGAATCCGGGCCATTGTTTCTATTTTGATAAGGATTGATTGTCCATAATCTCATCTTTGAAAGATTTTTTTTAATTTGGGGATTTTTTTTCTATAATCTGATTGGTCCGATTTATTGAGCCTTAACACACGGCCATTATGTAAATGTAGTATGCAGTGAAGACAATTAAACAAAAAAAACTTAGTTACACAAATGATGAGTAAGTTTCACTTCAATTTAACAAGGCGAACTCTATTTACCCGATGCGAAAAATATTCCCCGCCGAATGTCGCGATCACTAACATGTGATAATGCAACTCAGACACCCCAAACCTCCCGGCCCCACCCCCTCCCCACAACCCACAACAACCCCACCCTATCCCAACACCCACCCACCCCCCCCCCCACCCCATCCCCAACACCCTTTCAACACCCCCCAACCCCGCACCAACCCCCGCAAGCACCCACGCCCAACACCCCACCACTTCCCACCCCCCACCCCAACACTCTGTCAACCCCCCACCCCCGACTCCCTCCTTAACACCCATCAAAAACCCCACCCCTCACAACCCCAACCCCCCCGCAACACCCAGTCCCCCCCATCCCCATACCCCGTAACTCCCATCCACCTTCCCCAACACCAAAGCAGCCCGCAACCACGCCACTCCCCTCCAAAACATAACATCACCGCGAACACCCAAAGAGGGGATGGCCCGCAAGCACCCTACCCACAACACGCCGTGCGCCCTAACCCCTCCCCAACACCCCCGACACCCCCGCCAACACTCCCACCTCCCTCCCCAACCTTAACCTACCCCCTCCCATCACCCTTCAAACACCCCCCCTCCCTTAACACATTCAACAACCCCACCCCTCCCCCAACACACTACAACCCAACCCCCCGCGCCAAACCTGCCATTCACCACCACCCCCTCCCCAACACCTCCACCTCAATCCCGTCAGCAACCCCTCCCCAACACCCACCCCCTCCCCTATGGCATAGTAGTCTCATGGTGCGAAGGAATTTGCCTTATCCTACGTACCTATCAGAATACCACAGGCCAATTACTCATATTAAATAGCTCATTTGCATCCTAAGCCGCTGGCCGCATCTATCACAACATTTAAAATTGCAAAGAAGATGTACCCCATAATAGGGTTCATTCAGCACAGGAATTTTGAGGATGTGCTGTTACAGTTGTCAAAATATGCAATTACGCTGGATTTTGCATACTAATTAGCTCATTTTTCATCTCATTTGCACCCAAAGACCCCAAAATCTAATCAGGGCAGGGGTCGAGAACTTCTCATCCCGCTTCCTTCCCCAAGGTACCTCAATATACGCCTTACGGAACTTCAGAAAAATTGTACACAGGACTTGCAGGGAAATTGCATAAATTATGCAAATGGAGACTTAATTAGCATATTTCTCCCAAAATCCAAATCAGTTGAGAACTCGCCAACACCGCGTTTCGTTCCACCAAAGTTACATCCATTGTTGCCCTTTACCAAACTCCAATAAATTGTATACACTGGTTAACATTTTTTCACGACGAACTAACGGACGGACAGAACGGGACGACGAACGGACGCTGCTCATTTTATAGTCCCCGTTCCGACCTCTTTTCGCGGGGACAAAACTGGACTGTCCAGTTGTTTCAAAGCGCCATGGAGGTCGTTTCTGAAATAAACAAGGCGAACTTTTATTTACGCGGATGCGTAATAGTCCCCGCCGAAAAATGTTGCGATAATAACACATAAAATGCACTTCATCACCCCCCCCCCCCCCCCAATACCCTGCAACACTCCACCCCCTCCCCAACACCCCGCAAAACCCCACCCCTCCCAACACGCCCGCAAACCCCACGCACTCTCCACACACCCCAACACAACACCCCTCCCCACACCCCGCAATACCCAACCCCTTCCCAACACCCATCGCACATATAACCCAACCCCCTCCCCAACACCCCCGCAACACCCCACGCCCCACCCACACAACCTCACAACAGTCCCTCCCCTATATGGCATAGTAGTCTCATTGTAGCGTAGGGAAAGTTTTGCCCGATCCGAGGGTCCGTTGCAAGATTAGCAAGTGCATAGTTATTAGCTCATTTGCAGACCTAAGCCGCATATAATCACATACTTTCACATTGCAAAAAAAATGTCCTCATGAGAGCCTTTCATGCAGTGCAGGAATATTTTTGAGTATCCATGTAACCGTTTCCAAAAATAAGCAATATGCTGATTTTTGCATATTAATTATTAGCTCATTTGCATACTCCTTTGCCCCGCGAGACCGCCCACAAATCATCGGGTCGAGAACCCTTCAGCCCACTTCCTTCCACCAAGGTAATCCTATCGCCTTTAGGGACGCCAGAAACTTGTACACAGGCCTTGCAGGAAACATTTCTCATATTAGCAAATAAGATACTTAATTTTAGCATATTTTCCGGCCACAATTAAGCAGGTCGAGAACTCATCAGCCCGCTTCTTTCCACCAAGTTTACATCCTGTCGGCCTTACGGAACGCCAATAATCATATACAACATGGGTTAACATTGTTGTCACGGACGAACGGACAAAAGGACGAACGGACGGACGGACTGACACGCTGCTCTTTCATATCCCCGGTCCTACGTTGGTTCGGCGGGGGACAACAAGACTTGCAATGGAATTGTAATCAAATTTGGACCTGATATTGTACCTGAAGTAAAGACACAAAATAGACCAGTCAAACACTACACATGAAATTATGATCATAATAAATTCAGTCCCATTGTTTAAGTTCTTCCACTTTATAGATACTAAAATTTTCAGTTTAAACATTTAAACTGTTTCTTTCATAATTAAAAATATTTCCTTAAGCCCAATCCTACCGCACCTGTCCTCCTCTATGAGACTTTCTCACCTCTAATGAATTTCAAACCTTTATTAGATGTCTGTGATTTCACAAGTGAACCAGCTTGGAGTTTCTAATCCTCCTTCAATGCCTGTATCTCTGGACCGAAGTGATCAAAATGTATATGGGCATAAAAAGCATATTAGAGTAGGAAAATGTACTTTAAAATAGTTGTTACATCATGAATGGAAAAAGAGTGTATATGTTAAACCATTTTTGTTTTCCAATCGCATTTTTATTGATCCACCCTGTATACTGACACCACTTCTCAGAAGGTTTGATGTTATATAGGTGTGTATTATTACCATACTCTAGTACTGGACCCCACTCTTGAATACTGGATGTTTGAGATGAGGGGAAAGTGTGTAGGTTTCCACCCTTAGCATAAAGTACTGACACCACTCTTAGAAGGTGTTGTTAGAGAGAAAATGTTGTAGTATTACCATTCCTAGTACTGACCCCACTCTTAGAATACTACTGATGTTGAGATAGAAAGTGTTTATTCTAACCATAATAAAGTACTGACAACCGCTCTTTAAGGTGTGATGTTAGAGAAGAAATGTTTATCTGACCATATCTCGTACTGACCCCTCTTAGAATACTGGAATGTTTAGATAGTAAAGTGTTTATTCTTACCATTAAAGGAACTGGGACACACGCTTAGGAAGGTGTGATTTTAGAGAAGAAATTTTAGTATTACCATATCTAGGACTGACCCCACATCTTAGAATACTTGATTTTGAGATAGGAAGTGTTTATATTCTTACCATATACAGTACTGACACACTCTTAGAAGGCTTGATGTTATGCGAGAGAAATGTTTAATTATTACCATATCTAACTGACCCCACGCTTATAAGGCTGGGTGTGAGTAGAGAAGTTTTCTTCTTACCATATCCTATTACTGACCGCCCACTCTTAAATGTGCTGTGTGATTGAGAGCAGTGTTTTATTCTTACATATCTAAGTACTGACCCCACTCTTAGAAGCTGGGTGTGAGTGAGAGATGTTATTCTTACCATATCTAGTACTGACCCCACTCTTAGAAGCTGGGTGTGAGTGAGAAGGCAAGTGGGTATTCTTCCATATCTATCTTGACCCCACTCTTGAAGGCTTGTTGTGAGTGTGAGAGAAGTGTTTATTCTTACCATAATATCTATACTGACCCCACTCGTAAGGCTTGGTGTGATTGAGAGAAGTGGTTTAATTCTTCCTATCTAGTACTGACCCCACTCTTAGAAGCGGTGTGATAGAGAAGTGTTTATCTTAACCATATCTAGTACTGACCCCACTCTTAGAAGGCTGGGTGTGAGTGAGAGAAGTGTTTATTCTTACCATATCTAGTACTGACCCAATCTAGAAGGCTGGGTGTGAGTGAAGAGCAGTTTTATTTTACCATATATAGTACTGACCCCACTCTTAGAAGGCTGATTTAAAGAGAAGTGTTATTCTTACACATACAGTAGTCGTGATCCCACTGCTTATAAGCTGGTGTGGTAGAGAGGTGGTGTTAATTCTTACTATATTTACTGGACACCACCCTTAGAAGGCTGGTATTTAGAGAACCATTTATTCTTATACCGTATATAGTACCATCACTCTTATAAAGCTGATTTCGAGACGTAGAAAGTGTTATTCTTACCTGTATATATACTACCAACCATCTTAAAGGGCTGGTTTTTAGAGAAGTGTTTATTCTTACCATATAGAGTACTGATCCACTCCTTAGAAGGCTGGTTGTTAGAGAGAGAAGTTTTTTTAGTCTTACCTTTATAGTACTGACCCCACTTTCAGAAGGCTGGTTGTTAAGAGAGAAGTGTTTATCTTCCTTACCATATATAGTCTAACACCACTCTTAAAGGCTGGTTGTTAAGAGAGAAGTGTTTATTCTTACCATACATAGTACTGACCCCCACTCTAGACGATGGATGTTAAGAGAGAAGTGTTTATCTTACCATACATAGTACTGATCCCACTCTTAGAAGGCTGGGTGGTAGAGAGGTGTTGATTTTGTTCTTACTATAGGACTGACACACTCTAGAAGGCTGGAGTTAGAGAAACATTTATTCTTACCGTATAATAGTAACATCACTCTTATAAAGCTGATGTTAGAGAGAGAAGTGTTTATTCTTACCATATAAAGTACTGACACCACTCTTAGAAGGCTGGGTGTTAGAGAGGAGAATGTTTATTCTACCATATATTAGATGATCCCACTCTTAGAAGGCTGGTTGTTAGAGAGAGAAGTGTTTATTCTTACCGTATATAGTACTGACCCCACTTTCAGAAGGCTGGTTGTTAAGAGAGAATGTTTTTCTTACATAGATAGTACGACACCACTCTTAGAAGGCTGGATGTGAAGAGAGAAGTGTTGATCTTACCATACATAGTAGTATCCCACTCTTGAAGGCTAGATGTTAAGAGAGAAGGTGTTTATTCTTACCATATACCAGGCGCGGATCCGCGGAGGGGGCGCGCGCCCTCCCGGTAATTTCGCAAAATCAGCCCATTTTGGACAAGTTTCAGCTTCAGCCCCCCGGGTAATTTTGAGTTTTTCAATCCTGGATCCGCCCATGTATATATAGTACTGACCCCACTCTTAGAAGGCTGGAAAAATTGGTTAAGAAAGGGAAAGGAAGAGAAGTGTTTATTCTTACCATATAAAGTACTGACACCACTCTTAGAAGGCGGATGTTAAGAGAGAGGTGTTATCTTACCATATATAGTACTGACCCCACTCTGAGAAGGCTGGATGTTAGAGAGAGAAGTGTTTATTCCTAACATTATAGTATGACACCACTTTAGAGGCTGGATGTAGAGAGAGAAGGTTATTCTTACCATTATAGTACTGATCCCACTATGAGACGGCTAATGTTAGAGAGAGAAGTGTTTATTTTACCGTATATAGTACTGACACCACTTTTAAGAAGGCTGGATGTTGAGAGATTAGCTGTTATTCTTAACTATATAGTACTGACACACTTTAGAAGGCTGGATGTTAAGAGAGCGAAGTTGGTATTCTTACAATTATAAGTACTGGACCCCACTCTGAGAAGGCTGGATGTAGAGAAGAAGTGTTTATTTATCCGTATATAAGTACTGACACCACTCTTAGAAAGCTGGATGTTAGAGAGGAGAAGTGTTATTCTTACCATCTAGTACTGACACAACTTTAGAAGGCTGGATGTTAAGAGAGAGAAGTGTTTATTCTTACCATATATAGTACTGACCCCACTTCTGAGAAGGCTTAATTTAGAGAGAGAAGTGTTTATTTTACCGTAATATAGTAATGACACCACGGTAGAAGGCGGATGTTAGAGAGATTAGTGGTCTTCTTAATATATAGTACGACCACCACTTTTAGAAGGCTGGATGTTAAGCAGAGAGAAGTTTTATATTCTTCCCATATAGAGTACCTGACACCCACTCTGAGAAGGCTTGGATGGTTGAGAAAGAAGTGTTTTATGCTTACCTTATATAGTACTGACACAACCACTTTTAGAAGCTGGATGTGAGAAGAGATGTTTAGTCTATCCATATAGTACCCTGACAATACACTGTTTAGAAGGATGATGTTTAGAGAGAGAAGTGTTTGTTCTTACCATATAGATCCTAGACCCCACCTCTTATAAGTCTGGATGTGAATAGGAAAAGGGTTATTCTACCATATTATTACTGACACCACTTGTAGAAGGGTTGATGTTAGAGGTGTTTATTTTTAGCCAATATAAAGTACCGACACACTCCTAGAAAACTTGATGTTAGCGAGAGAGGTGTTTATTCTTAAAATTATAGAAAACTGACACCACTCTTAAGAAGCTGGATTGTTAGAGAGGAGAAGTGTTTTATTCTACCGTATATAGTACTGCACACCACTTTAGAAAGGCTTTGATTTTGAAAAATCAGTGATTCTTTCGCTGTGTGTCCAACCTGTTGGCTTGAAGGCGATGATGTTGTCCACTACCTCCACTGAGACCCTTGTGATGAGCCTTTTAGTTTCTGAAGGAAAAAGTGGAAAGTAGATAGACGTGAAATGCTTACATCTGGTCTGACCAAACTTGGCATTCCATACATTCCTGTTCTATAACCAATCCTACTATTAGTCAAAATATAGCGTTCACCGAAGAATGTGTTGTCTTCCGTCACGGTTTATTATTGGTGACAAAGATCACCTGATGTCACAATGTCATATTGAAGTCATCCAAATGTGGGACACTACCATTGTAGTGTTGTCCTTGTAACCAAATATCAATCATAAATTCTCACGCCTAGGAAAGCGAGAGGTTCCCGGGTTGAGACCGGTATTTTTCGTCTTTATTTAGTATGTGCTCGCCAGTTTCCCGAGCTTCTATATTATATTTACCATTGCTTATCGGGTTGTATATTACTTGATCATCGGCGGCAGATTGAATTGAGTTTCGTTTCGTCATAGATTCTTCTAGAATTGCATATAAGCCCCTCCCATTCTATCATATAAAAAAAAACTATACTTACGGCCGCTTGAAACTCTGAAATAAAGACTGAATACATTCTGTGCTCGTTCAATGGTATCCACATTAACACGTTCCCAGGGCTGCAATATACCGAAGGCAATTGCCTCGGTGCCCACAGTTGCCTTGATGCCCTAAATTTTTGCCATTATTGGCCCTATTTATTACAATGTAATTGACTTGATGCCTTTTACACAATTGAAAATGCCTTGAATTGGGTGCACTTTAAAAATTATTTTGCACCTCACAGTCCTCTGTGGCCCAGTGGTATTTCTCACGCCTAGAAAGCGAGAGGGCCAGGTTCGAGACAGTGTACTTTCGTCTTTATTTAGTCTGTGCTCGCCAAGTTTCTCCGAGCTGCTATAAATATTTACCAAATTCATGAAATAATGCGTTATGTGGAAACGGTGGGCAATGATGTTTAGTGTTAACATTTTTAGGACAGCAAAGGACAGATTAACACCAGTACCCAAATCAATCCCTATATTGCCGCTGCTTCACAGACAACATTGCAAAATTATGACCTCATAATGACCCCAGATGACATTGACCTGTATTTCCAACCCATTTCACGAGAATGTGTTAGATCTTGTGGAAATAGAAACGACTGCAGAATGAAGAGAGAACAACAAAGACCATCTCAAACAGGTAAGCACCTCGCGTCTAGTATTCTGCCAACGATTCTACATTAGGGTGGTTTTTAGGATTAGGCATAGGACAGCAAGGACTCAACAAATGTGAAACAGCCAAACTCAATCCCCATTTATGTGTTGACACTGTTACTGTACGAGACCAACAAAAGGCTTGGATTAGGGTCGGTTTAGGTTTATGGATTAGGTATAGGGCAGCAGGGACTCAACATAAAGTGAAATGCCACAGCTCGTCCCATACAATGTGTACTGCACAGGTCAATCAACGGCTTTGGATTAGGGTCCATGTGTAGGATTAGGTATAGGACAGAAGTGAAACAGTAACTCAATCCCATTTGTTGGGCAGTCAATGTACCCCCAAATGTCGGGCAAATCGTAAGTAGCAATCCTTTAACTAGTTACAAATAGAAACACTACCTGATGCGAGATGGTAGCCATGGTAACCACATGTTTATTCTGGTGAGGTGAGGTAATTAAGTGTAATCTTGGATTTATCCGAGTATTCCTCAAGACATCATCACATTCTTCTTATCCTCTGACAACACACACTCGACAATCTATGGCATCTGCTATGGCTGAAATAGAGCATCAAGAATCATTAATCTGGTATAGAGGAGTGCCAAGTTCATCATGGATGTGTTTTTATTTAGTGTTATCACTTCCACTAAAGGCTGACTCAGAGATTTCTAAATATAATTTGTGTAATAATGCAAAAAGAACTAAAGAGAGTCACCTAAAATGCTCAATTCAAAAGTTAAAATTAAGATATGATAAAAATATTAATTTTAATAAATTAAAATGCAGTATTAATATAGCGCTTTATTCATATTTATCATCCAAATTTGTTTTTCTTTCCTTCTTTCCCAATAGGATGTCTCCTATGCATCTTGGGGTAGGCCAGAATAGCTATCACTACTACCTTATGAATCAACAACAGCTTTTCTACACCATAAGGATGCCAAGAAACCCTGCAATTATTTTGTTAGGGTTGTTGTTGTATGCTAGCTATTAAAAAAAAAATACAGAATAGAAGTAAAAGCATATGCCACATTGTGGGGTGTAAATTAGAACATGGTCAGATAAATGTAGAAATAATGTTTTAGAACTAAATATTTTAACTAATTATGCCAAAAATCTCAATTTTGGAAAACAAACTGTAGCGCTGCCTACAGATGTTGCCCCACCCCCAATTCCACAAAGGGGCAAAGGGTCCACTTTTTGTGATTTTTTTTAATAAAAAGGTCTAATAAAATTAGAAAAAATTGACAAGAAAGTCCACTTTTGGTGGTCCCTTTTTTGGATCCCGCCCCCAAATAAATCCTGTGTATGGCCCTGCAGATGTTTCATATATCCCACTTTCATTACATTATGAGGACAGCTTTTTATGGGCTCAGTTTTCTTACCCATAACACTTTCCTCTTTGGCCTATTGTGTATGTTCCCACAACTATTACGTCTTCGGTTGTCTGGACAGCTTTCCACTGCATGCTCGCTCAAAATCCACGACTTCCTTCTGTGTTGGAAAGTTGTACTCTGGATCACAGTACCTGATGGGGACACATTACATGAATTGCATGGATCATAGTACCTGATAGGAACACATTATATGAGATTACTGGTTCCATGACTAGATAACACATTACATCACATGAGGGTACTCTTTATCATTGGTACTTGATAGGGCAAAGAAAAAGGAAGATCACGAGGGGAGAAGGAAACAAGTGGCTCGGGGAGTGAGAGAAGAGTGTGGGTAGAGGGGGTAAGAAGGTACGGGGTTAGAAGGGCGGGTGGGATTGAGAAAGTAGTGTTAGGAACACATTATATGAGATTAAACTTCATGACAGATCGAACACATGACATCACCTGAGAGTAACTCTGAATCATAGTAACCTGATAGACACATTACTGCGATTACTTTGGATGACAGATTAGGAACCACATTACATCACATAGAGTAACTCTGTATATAGTCACCTGATAGGAAACACATTATATGAGATTACTTTTTGGATGACAATAGGAACACATTACAAAAATCGCATGAAGTACTCTGGATCATAGTACCTGATAGGCACACATTACATGAGATTATTTTGGATGACAGATAGGAACACATTACATCACATGAGAGTACTCTGAATCATGTACCTGATAGGAACACATTACATGAGATTACTTTGGATGACTGATAGGAACACTTTAACATCACATGAGAGTACTCTGTATCATAGTACCTTATAGGAAGCACATTACATGAGATTACTTTGGATGACAGATAGGAACACATTACATTACATGAGAGTACTCTGTATCATAGTAACCTGATAGGAACACATTATATGAGATTACTTTGGATGACAGATAGGAACACATTACACAGACCTCACATGAGAGTACTCTGATCATAGTACAATTAACCTGATAGGAACCAATACATTAATATGAGATTATTTTGGATAGACAGATAGAAACATTACATCACATGAGAGTACTCTGTATCATAGTACCTGATAGGAACACATTACATGAGATTACTACTTTGGATGACAGATAGGAACACATTAACAATCACATTAGAGTACTCTGTATCATAGTACCTGATAGGAACACATTATATGAGATTACTTTGATGACAGATAGGAACACATTTATATGAGATTACTTTTATGACAATAGGAACACATTTACATCACATGAGATTAATCTGTATCAAGTACCTGATAGGAACACATTAACATGAGATTACTTTGGATGACAGATAGAACCATTACATCACAGAGAGTACTCTGTATCATAGTACCTGATAGGAACACATTATCTTGAGATTACTTTATAGACAGATAGGAACACATTAATCACATGAAGAGTGACTCTGTATCATATACCTGATAGGAACACATTATATTGAGATTACTTTGGATCAGATGGAACCCATTACATCCATTAGAGTACTCTGATATAGTACCTGATAGGAACACATTATATGAGATTACTTTGATGACAGATAGGAAACACATTACATCCTGAGAGTACTCTGTAAATCATAGTACCACGAGGAACACATTATATGATATTACTTTGGATACAGATAGAACACATTACATCAACATCACATGAGAGTACTCTGTATCATATTACCTGAAATAGGAAGACATTATATGAGATTACTTTGGATGACAGATAGGAACACATTACATCACATGAGAGTACTCTGAACATATTACCTGATGGACCACATTATTGAGATACTTTGGATGACAGATAGGAAAACATTACATCCATGAGATGTACTCTGAATCATAGTACCTGATAGGAACATGATTAGATACTTTCAATGACAGATAGGAACACATTACATCACATGAGAGTACTCTGTATCATAGTACCTGATAGGAACACATTATATGAGATTAACTTTGGATGACAGATAGGAACACATTACAATATCACAATGAGAGTCCTCTGTATCATAGTACCTGATAGGAACACATTATATGAGATTACTTTGAATGACGATCGGAACACATTTCATCACATGAAGACTCTGTATCATAGTAACCTGATAGAACACATTATAATGAGATCTTTTGAGAACAGATCGGACACATTACATCACATGAGAGTACTCTGTATCATATACCCTGATAGGAACACATTATATGAGATTACTTTGATGACAATAGGAACACATTACAATTTACATCACATGAGAGTACTCTGAATCATAGTACCTGATAGGAACAAATTATATGAGATTACTTTTTGATGACAGATGAACACCTTTACATTACATGAGAGTGGGCTCTGAATAATAGTACCTGATAGGAACAAATTATATGAGATTACTTTGGATGACAGATCAACACATTACATCACATGAGAGTACTCTGTACATAGTACCTGATAGAAACACATTATATGAGATTACTTTGGATGACAGATAGGAACACATTACTCACATGAGAGTCACTCTGTATCATAAGTACCTATAGGAAACACATTAATTGAGATTACTTTGGATACAGATAGGAACACATTACATCACTGAGATTACTCTGTATCATAAGTACCTGATAGATCACATTACATGAGATTACTTTGGATGACAGATATAACACATTACAATTACATAGAAGTAACTCTGTATCATAGTACCTGATAGGAACACATTACATGAGATTACTTTGGATGACAGATAGAACCCATTACATCACATGATAGTATCTGAATCATAGTACCTATAGGAACACATTATTGAGATACTTTGGATGACAGATAGGAAAAAAATTACATCACATGAGAGTACTCTGTATCATAGTAACCATGATAGGAACACATTATATGAGATTACTTTGGATGACAATAGGAACACATTACATCACATAGAGTACTCTGTATCATAGTACCTCTGATGGAACACATTAACCGAGTTACTTGGATGACAGATAGGAACACATTAAATCACATGGAGAGTACTCTGGATCATAGTACCTGATAGGCACACATTACATGAGATTACTTTGGATGACAGATAGGAAACATTACATCACATTAGAGTACTCTGTATCATAATAACCTGAATAGGCAACACATTACCTGAGATTACTTTGGATACAGTAGGACACATTACATCACAATGAGAGTACTCTGTATCATAGTACCTGATAGGACCATTATATGAATTACTTTGGATGACAGATAGGAACACATTACACATCACATGAGAGTCTCTTCTGAATCATAGTACCTGATAGGAACACATTATATGCGCTTATTTTGATGACAGATAGGAACACATTACATCACATGAGAGTACTCTGGAATCATAGTACCTGATCGGAACACATTACTAGATATTATTTTGGATGCCAGATAGGAACACATACTCACATGAGAGTACTCTGTATCATAGTACTGAAGGACACATTACAGAGAATTACTTTGGATGACGATAGGAACACATTACATTACATGATAGTACTCTGTATCATAGTACCTGATATGAACACATTATATGAGATTACTTTTGATAGACAGATAGGAACACATTACATCACATGATAGAAGTACTCTGAATCATAGTACCTGATAGGAACACATTATATGAGATTACTTTCAATGACAGATAGAACACATTACCTCACATTAAGTACTCTGTATCATAGTACCTGATAGTACACATTATATGAGATTTTACTTTGGATGACAGATAGGAACACATTACATTACATGAGAGTACTCTGAATCATAGTAACCTGATAGGAACACATTTTATATGAGATTACTTTGGATGAAAGATAGGAACACATTAACAATCACATGAAGGACTCTGTATCAGAGTACCTGCTAGAAACACATTACATGAGATTACTTTGGATTACAGATAGGAACACATTACATCACATAGAGTACTCTGTATCAATAGTACCACCGGATAGGAACACATTACATGAGATTACTTTGGATGACAGATAGGAAAACATTACAGCACATGAGAGTACCTCTGAGCATAGTACCGTGATAGGAACACATTATATGAATTACTTTGGTATGCCAGATAGGAAAACATTACATCACATGAGAGTACTCTTATCATATTCCTGATAGGAACACATTATATGATATTACTTTGTATTACAGATAGGAACACCTTATATGAGATTACTTTGGATGACAGATGAACACATTACATCACTGAGAGTACTCTGAATCTGTCCTGATAGGCAACACATTACATGAGATTACTTGGATGACAGATAGGAACATTACATCACATGAGAGTCCTCTGTATCATGTACTGATAGGAACACATTAGATGAGATTACTTTTTATGACAGATAGAACACATTACAATCACATGAGAGTACTCTGTATCCTGTACCTGAATAGGACCATATATAGATTACTTTTGATGACAGATAGAACCATTACAACATCACCTGAGAGTCTCTGAATCATGTACCTGATAGGAACACACCTTATCTGAGTACTTTGGATGACAGATAGAACACATTAATCACCTGAGAGTACTCTGTATCATAGTACTTAGATCGAACACATTATATGAGATACTTTGGATGACGATAGGAACACCTTATATGAGATTACTTTGGATGACAGATAGGAACACCCAATTACAAAATCGCATGAGATTACTCTGGAATCATAGTAACCTGATAGGAACACATTATATGAGATTACTTTGATGACAGATAGAACACATTACAATCACATGAGAGACTCTGTATCAAGTACCCTGATAGGAACACATTACATGAGATTAAATTTGGATGACAGATAGGAACACATTACATCACATGAGAGTACTCTGAATCATAGGTACCTGATAAGAACACATTACATGAGATTACTTTGGATGACAGATGGAACACTTTACATCGCATGAGAGTACTCTGAATCATATACCTGATAGGAACACATTACATGAGATTCTTTGGATGACAGATAGGAACACTTCATCACAGCTGAATACTCTTTAATCTAGTACCTGATAGGAACCATTAATCTGAGTTTACTTTTGATGACAATAAGGAACACATTAACAATCAATGAGAGTACTCTGTACATAGTACCACAGAATTGATGAGGAACACATTATATATGAGATTAACTTTTGATGAACAGATAGGAACACATTACAACATCACACATGAGAGTTACTTCTGAATCATAGTACCTTATAGGAACACATTATATGAGATTTACTTTGGGTGACAGATCGGAACACAATTACAATACATCACTGAGAGTACTCTGGATCATAGTACCTGATAGGAACACCTTATATGAGATTACTTTGGATGACATATAGGAACACATTATATGAGATTACTTTTCGATGACAGATAGAACACATTACATCACTCGAGTACTCTGAATCATAGTACCTAATAGGAACACATTTATATTTGAGATTCTTTGGATGACAGATAGGAACACATTTACCTTACAATGAGAGTACTCTGTATCATAGTACCTGATAGGAACACATTACCTTATATTACTTTGGATTACAGATAGGAACCCATTACATTACATCAATGAAGTAACCTGTATCATAGTACCTGAAGGGAACACATGATATATATTCTTTGGATGACAGATAGGAACACATTACAATCACATGAGAGTACTGACTCGTATCATGTCCCCTAATAGGAACACATTACATGAGATTACTTTGGATGACAGATAGGAACACATTACATCACATGAGAGTACTCTGAATCAGAGTACCTTATAGGAACACCATTATAGGAGATTACTTGGATGACAATGGTGGAGAACACCATTACATTACTGACAATCCAATGAGAGTACTCTGGATCATAGTACCTGATAGGAACACATTATATGAGATTACTTTGGATGACAGATAGGAACACAACATCGCATGAGAGTACTCTGAATCATAGACCTGATAGGAACACCTTATATGAGATTACTTTGGATGACAGATAGGAACACATTACATCCCCTGAGAGTACGCCTGTATCATAGTACCTGATGGAACAACTTACATGAGATTACTTTGGATGACAGATAGCACCATTACATCACATGAGAGTACTCTGAACTCCTAGTACCTGATAGGAACACATTACATGAGATTACTTTTGATGCACAGATAGGAACACATTACATCACATTAAGTACTCTGAATCATGTCCCTAATAGGAACACATTATATGAGATTATACTTTGGATGACAGATAGGAACACATTACATTACATGAGAGTACCTGATCATAGTACCCTGATAGGAACACATTATATGAGATTACTTTGGATGACAGATAGGGAACACATTACATCACATGAGAGTACTCTTAATCCTAGTAACCATGATAGGAACACATTATATGATATTACTTGGATGACAGATAGGAACACATTACATCACATTACAATGAGAGTACTCTGAATCATAGTACCTGATAGGAACAAATTATATGAGATTACTTTGGATGACAGATAGAACACATACATTACATGAGAGTGCTCTGAATCCTAGGACCTGATAGAACAATTACATGAGATTACTTTTGATTACAGATAGGAACACAATACATTACATGAGAAGTACTCTGGATCATATTACCTGATAGAACACATACATGAGACTCACCTGGATGCCCAGTGCCTAATTGGAACACATTACACAAGACTTGCATGGACCACGGAACTCGTTAATATGAGATCGCCTGAGTCAGGGTTATAGCTACGCCGGCCGGCGACGGCCGGCCATGTCCAGCACTTGCTCCCACCGACCGCATAGAAGGTCATGTTGGAAGGTTGCCCGACCGGGACTTTGCTTCATTGATATGAAAAATTTACCACCACATAAATTGGCAATAAACTCATAGTTTGCCTTATTACCGCATGAAATAGTTCCTGAACATTTTTATTGGTGAAACTGTATCAACGTGACATAAAAATAACCAAATAACAGGTTCAATCCGGTCATAGTCGATTTTGAATGGGAGTTTTTGGACCGGCCGGTCAATAGTCAGAGGTTGATGGGAACTTTTGGACCAGCAGTATCGACCGACTAATGGGGAGCTCAACTTCTGCCTAAAATTAATGACGTGTAATTAGGTGAGTAGTCTATAACACTATTTTAGTTTTAATATTTTTATGTAACTTGATGCAGTTTCCACCAATAAAATGACAAACATATTTTCAATGGGGCCGGTTTATAAAACAAATATTTATGATCTTTATCGGGCAATGGTAAAAATTTTTGCCCTCGGTGACTGCAGGGACCGTGGCCTATATTGCCCGGACCTCGGTCTCGGGCAATAGTAGCCCCACGGTCTGCAGTCACCTCGGCAAATATTTTGTACCATTGCCCTCTGAGCAGTAAATACAGCCTGTCTTCAAAAAATGGTACAATCAGAAAAAAAACACAATTGATAATATGAACATTTCACAAATAAGACATTCTTACTTGGCATAATATTAAAGAACAAGACCAGACTTCCAATGGTGTTTGTTTCATCTTATTTGCTTTTGTCATCCAGGATATAATCATTAGTGCGATATTCAAATCGATTTTGTGCCACTTTTATGCATTGGCAGAATTGATTCGCCCAATTATGCATGCTGTCTTTGAGCGCAAACAAAAGATTGCAACTTGGGACAAAGAGGAAACAAGCCACAAGATTAAAGTAAAACAAGGAAGTCTAGTTTTATCGAACACAGTTTTGATAGTCAACATAATTATAGTTAAATGATAAATAGAGTATTTTCGAAATAATAAACAATACAAATATTTATTGCACGTCAATTAAATGGAACTTTTAATTTATTACAAAATTGGTATTGTTAAAAATCATGCCGAAGGAAGGAATTGCAACCAAATAAACCACTCCAATCCAAAGAAATGGTTTGAAAATTATTGCACACTATCTTTGTGCATTTACTAATGGGAAGTCAATAAACATTTAAATTTGGAAGCAAAGTATCAAAGTGTTGGTAGCAAAATTGGGTTTCATGGAAACTCAATACCATAAAAAACTCTCTCCTTCAGGGTGCTGTACGCCGGTTGTACGCTCTGGTTCTCTTCTAACAAACAACAGTATGGTCGATGTTATTCACTTTATCTTAAAGCAAGAACTTACTGGTAAAACTTCCACCATTACGTACCTTTTAGAGTCTTTATGAGTTAATACCTTTTAAAGATTTTAATATCTGTTCAAGTGTGATACTTGGTTAAACAAATTCGTTACCGTTTTCCTAACCAGACAAGTGGCACAAAACTCAATTTTTGTGTTCCGCAGTAAACAGGGAGTTCTCTCTCGATTGAAACAAGGCAATGAGATGAAACAACAAATCCTGGAAAGCCTAGTCTTTTCTCTTAATGGTGATGTACAAAACATGACTAGTATGTTAGAATAATAATTGAAAACAATCGGTTTTTGATGGTACCATTTTTTTGAGAAGGCTGTATTTGTACAATACGTGCCATAAGTGTTGTAAATTTTCAGATTTACAACCGGCACTCAGAGTAGCCTAGCTATAACCATGGCCTGAAAAATATATTTTCTTCAATACATGCCTACACAAACCAGACACACAAAAGAACACCTATCTTTCCTTTGCGATGGGTTTTTTTTTTTGGGGAGGAAAATGTCGCTTCTGCAAACGGGAATTAAACAGGGAACTCCACTGTATTAGCAGAATTTAAATGTACCAGTGTTTTTATTCACTTGAAGTACAATTCGCTCCCTTACCACGCTGAGACCAATTAATTCTCCATTCTGCTGTTGCCCTAGGCAAAGTCTGTAAGAAATCCAAAATTTAAACACAGTATCCTACAAGTACAAATGACTAGTTAGTGCCTTTTAGTATGTACACGAATGGTCCGGCCATATGGTTTGTTGAAAATCAATCGATATTGATTGCAATGTCCCTATACTGTACTGTACTAAAACACATATCATGACTTAGGGACAAAAAAGTTTTCCCAGCAGTTTAAGACACCACATTTCCATTCATGATCTTGCCATTAACAAAATTCCCTAAACGGTTTGTGGGCTAAAAATTAGTGGAAAAGTCAGAGTTTGTGTTAAGAATGGGATTTTTGTCGGATGTTTTGTCGAAGGTGAACTTTCCCCAAACTTTTTTGGGGGCACTGTAGGGTGGATCAATAACACCTCTGGGTCCTGGCCATTCTCAAGGGAAAGATGATAATGCTCAAGGAGTTTTTTTTTTTCAATATTTAGTGTTTGCAAAGATCGGTAACAATAAAAACTGTATAGAGCTGAAGCAGTCTTACGTGGTGTCGAGGTACAGTTGGTTTAATGTGACAAGCCTTGAGTTCTGGATACTCTTTCAATAGATGTGTTGGCACGGAAATCTCCCGCGCCCCTTGAAGGTAAGTCTTTCCATCGGGTAGCTTGAATAGGAATAACACTGCTCCAGGACAGCTGCCCATTGAATAGACATAAGGATGCAAAGAAATACATAAGAGATGTTTGTAAGGAAATACGTAAGGATGCAAGGCAATAAAAAAGGGCAAAAAAACATATTCACACTTATTATGTAT
>JAMKCH010062950.1:0-13090 GCA_023653785.1 Ophioderma brevispina
ACCTGCCATTTTATAAATCAACACGACCATGAATTCAGACGAGGATTTTGGAGGGTTTAGCTCACATAAGAGCATTTTGGTGAACATGGTGTCCATAAATGATGAGTTGAAGGATTTTTTTCAGACCATATAGCAGACTGTCGTTACCTGAAGCCGAAGGTGCTTTTTTCAGAATACACTTGATATGTTAAGGTGTAATAGGAGACAAATAGTTTGATAGTTGAACAGCTGCGTATGGCAACCAACTTAGCTGGGCTAGATATGTTTTTTGTTGAAATACACACACTGGCCAAAAGTATTGCAACATGCAGAAAAAAATAATTTACTTTGAAAAATGGTTTAAAATTGTACAAGGAGTTCTCGACTACACATAACGTAATTATTGTCAAAGTTATGATTCTTAAACAGGTGCTGTTTCCCAGAATCAAATAGCGCGAAAAACGTTTAAATTGATTGTCATGTTCCCTAAATATGGCGGGTTAAAGGAGCTGGCTAATGATAACTTGCCGATTGTACTCCAGAAGGAATACGGACACAGGAACGTCAAAATGGCTGCAAAATAGTCGCTAAATGAATTGTACGGGTTTGTTAGGGTCTACTCTAAATGTTTAGGGCAAAAATCGAAGTTGTTGTATGGACCGAAATGGAGATAACGCAATAATATGGGAGCAACACGCGATACTTGTTGGACTCTGGAAATTTAATGGCAATAAAAATGTCACGTGATAACTTGAAAACAACTTTTTAATCGCATTGTTGATATTGTTATGTTTTTCATGCAATGTGAAACGTGTAATTAGACATGTTTTACGTAAACCACGTGATTTATCATTCGAATTGCATTTCGGATGTCTCAGAATTTCCAGAATGTTTCAAAGACCACTGTCTTCCATTGACCTTATCTCTTTTCCGGTCCAAACAACCATTGCGATTTTCTCTGGTAAACATATAAGTAAACCCTAACGAACCCATACAAACCATTAAGCGGCTATTTTGAAGCCATTTCTTTTGTTTCTGTGCCTGTATTCCTTCTGGAGTGCAATCGGTAAGTTATCGTTCGCAGTTTCATTAATCCGCCATATTTAGGAAACGTGACAATCAAAATCAAACGTTTTTCGCCCTCTTGGATTCTGGTGGTGACAGCCGTATGAAAAGCACAACTTGACATTTAAAACGTGATGTGTGGTCAAGAATCCATGGTATAATTTGAAATCAATTTGTGATTATGAATTTCGTTTTCTGCATGTTGCAATACTTTTGGCCAGTGTGTGTACTAATTTGGGAAAATAAATGTCTGCTGATTCCTTGGAAAAGGTTGGAACTGGATACTGCTTTCCAAACGTACCCTGAGTAATATTCTTAGAGTATCCCCAAAAGTCTGAACGGTACTTTTTTGTGATGCACTTGAGATTTTTGATCACTATCTTTTCGATTCTGTCAGATTTTAAATGGCAAAATTTATCAAGTGTCTATAAACATGGTCTTTGTGGTCACCAAGACTTACTCGAGATGTTGCAGACGATGCTATGACCAAATAAGTTAAGTATAGAGGAATCATTTGACAACATTTGACAGCAGGATGGACATGGTGTATATTATTATAATAATAAAATTTAACTTGAGTTTAAATTTAACTTCGTACTAGCTTTTCTACCTTGAGGAATAGGGGCAGGGGCATGAAAATTTGAACCCTGTCATTTTCTGATAGTCGAGGCCCTATTGAAGCCCCAAAGCACCCAAAGCAACTTATAGCATTAATATTCTAATGAAGTTCATGCCATACCGCACTAATACGAACCATGTAAAACATCAGTGGATTTGGCCAAGGATTCAAATCGTTGGGATTTTAAATCATTCCAAAATATAAAATCAACCGAGGCAGTAAAATAGAGGACACGTGAGCTGAATGCATTTACAGCTGCTCACTTTTGAATAGTGTTAGCATGGATAAATTGATAATAATATTATTTTAAACAAACGAAATATATGTATAACAAGCCATGGATTACTTCGCGTATAATAAGAACTAGAAATAAATTATACCAAAAATACATAAAATCTCGTAATGAGGTCGTCAAAATAAATACTCACTCCCCCATATTATACGTATTTCTAGTCAAAATTATTGCAATAATAAATTCAACAAATATTATAGTAATATCAAAAATACTTTGCGCACCATCAATGAAATATTGGGCAAAAGCGAAAAAGGGGAAGGCTCCGGCTCCATCTTACTTTCTTGACGGCAATACAAGAAAATTGCAGAACCAAATGATATTGCCAGTAATTTAACCAATTCTTTGCAGAGATAGCTCGAATTCTCATAGGTCTACTGTTACACCATTGACAGAAAAACTTAATTTTCATTAGCGCATGTTTCTTTCACTAATATTAATGGTCTTCGAGTAGTACTGACATGACTGTTGTAGTCATTAATTAATTGATCGAGTACATTTTATTTAGTATAATGTAGTCGACAGAGTCTGGTTGGAAATATTTCAAATGGACATGTACTGATAGCGTGCACAAGGTTACTGTGCTGAGTCCATACATGGAGTCCTTATATTTTATTGTATCACAAAGTTTACCATTGCCGGGGGCACTGTTATTTAAAGGTGGATATGATGCGTGAACAAGAAAACGCGTTAAAAAAAAGTGTCGTTTTTCCAACACGAGCATGTTGTACGCGCGTACCTTGATTAGGGTGTCAAAAACAGCAACTATGGAAAAAAGGTATGATTTTTTTGGAACCACGAAATTTGATGTACGCGAGATCAAAATCATAAATATTGTAATTTGAAAGTAAAGCAACATGCGCAAAGCCCGACCATGCATTGTGACCTGGTTTAAGGTAGGCCAAAAACGACAAAAAAGGACTTGTTTATGGTAGCAAAAAACAGACAACACTGCTGTTAGCGGTATGTTTTCTAGTCGGTGGAAATACTTGTTTAGGGTGCATTCGGAAGCTCCATGTTCACAGCACCATATCCCCTGCATACAACTGGCGCCCCCCGTACATTGTTAATGTCTAAAGTCAATTTTGTCTGCATAACTCTTGTGGAAGAAAAACATATCAAATGGAAATTTACACTGATCCACTGAATAAATGCAAATAAAGATACTAATAAAGTTGCCTTCTTTAAGCAATAACAACACCTTTTTGAAGAGCGCCCCCAATTTTCAAATTGATATTTTGCAAGTTATGTTGTTTGTAATGGCTAAAAAATGAGGATTGATCATAAAATAAGATGTTGTAATTAGACTAATGGGAGTCCAGATTGTAGTACTGTACTATTAACGGCAGTTAAGTTATAAATAAAGGTACGTAACGATCAAAAAATCCAAAAACGTGCAGGGAATACAATCATTGAAATCAAAAGTGCATGGAAATTCCCACAAAGCATATCCAATATTCCACTTGCGGACTTTAACAGGTGCACTGTTTCAATTTTGAAATTGTCAACTCTTGGGGTGCGTGGACTACTTCTGAATAGCCCATTGCATAAAACGTTTTTTCTCTTATGAGATTGAGAAATTGACAACGGATGGCCAAGAAACATATTTTTGCGGGTTCTTGTGCCATGAATACTGCAAAAAGAAAAAAATCTTTATTTAGTCCAGAAGAAACAACGGAGACAATCAGATCTTTTCGTGATGTTTCAGTGTTGCCTGTTTGTTTGCTTTGAATTTAAAAAGCAAATATTTGTGAAATAACCACAACAAAATACGGGAAACAAAAATAAGGCAGTATTTAATAGTTAATGTTATGAGTTTGGCAATCATACGTTTTGTAGATTGAAGTCAATGCTACGCTCTTCTTTTCCCTTACTTTTTTTTTGTAAATTCTCGTTCTCTATAAGGTCGACTTGCAACTTTCTTTTAAATATCCCAGAATGATTAATACGGGAAGTTAATTGCTTGAACTTAACAAAATTTCAGGGTGGGAGGGTACTTATTTGGATGTATTTGGATGTTTTTTAGTTACCAAACTACTGATCAATCGACCCATTGACAAGTTATCGTGAACAAGAGTTGTCGAAGGTTTATTGTTGAGCAATCAATACAATCCATTATAGAGTTGGGTTAACCACTTGCCAATAGCCGGTGACAAGGACATAGTGTTTAAAAGAATGTATAAATCCATTTTAGTAGTTTAAACTAAAATTATTACTTTAAAAGCTATTTATATGTTCATGCTCTATAGTGTATATGATCTACATAATAATCTTACATAATTAAGTTAACCTAGTCACGCACTCAAGACCGTAAAGATCATTTAGGCTCATTGATATCTAAAGGACCCCCCCAAAAGTAACGCAGCATGTAAATACCCCCATAAATACAACCCATTGTTTCATCCCAATAAAATAATAAATGGCTCTCTTATTGGAGTTGGTCGTTGCCAAATCTGATGCGCCAATTTGACAATTAAAAGATGCCGATATGAAGCGTATATCACATGGCCCATGGAAAACCATAGTGGCCCAATATACGGTAAGCCACGTGATTGCCGATGGCACGATTACGAGGGGGAACACCATTGGGCCCACGATGCGTGCTATCGGGGAGGAAAATTCAGCTATGTTTTATAGAACTATAAGCAAATCAAAATCACCTTTTACTCGATTGCAGACATCTGTAGCCAAAATGAGGTCCTAATCTATATGGTAGATTTTATGACACAATATTTGGCAATCTAAATAATCTCTCGTTGCCCCTTAAGTAAAAGTGAACCACACAGTTCTTTCAAGAATGAGCTTAGATAGGTGACTCTCGGATGATGTTAATTTTTTCCTTGAAAATTATAATTAAAGGCAGGATGACCCGATTTAAGTTAGTAATTTTCCATCTTGATTAGAATGGCTTCACACAAATGCCATCTTGTAATGTTAGCGCCGATATTTCAACCCGTTTCTAAGTGAGAGCTAAAAAATGTGATTTTGTAATCACCAAAAGCGTCCCTGTAAAAATTAACATGGTCAACCAAAATGGGGAAATTTTCGCTCATAACATCCAAACCAAACTCATTAAGCCCTAATAGGGTAATTAAATGAGAAAATAGTAGCCTTTTTCAGATACCAAACGTTTGACACTAAGTGCATGATGAGACGGTAGATCATCGCGCCGCCGCCGCCGTGACACGGCTGCATCGCTATAGGTGACTCCGGGTTGACGTCACTTTCCTGAAAAGGCATGAGGGGAAATGCCCATTACATGTAACATGACGGAAATGTCGATTTACATAGGCATGATGGGAAATGGGAACTATCAATGGTTGGGAACGCTAGAGCATGCGCCGCCGCCGCCAGCTGACACGCGGCACGAATAGGTGGACTCGGGATGGACGTCACTCGGTTGAAAAAAATAATAATAATGAAGAACTTTAAAAGCGCAAGTAATGATTGTTGCACTCGCAAATTGAAACACAAATGCAGATCGTAACAAATAAAAACTATTTCAGTTGACATTATTGGAAATGGACCATGTGTCACAAAATTGCATCATATGAGTGACAATATGATCACTACTGTACAAATATGCACAAAATTTTGAAGGACGATCTGATCACAAATTGTACCAAAATGAAGAACTAAATACTATTGCCATGTACTCTGATCCGTTTATATTATATTCTGATACGGGGTACTATTATTATATTGTTATTATTAGTAGTATTAATATTATTAAATTACACGGATGTATTGGATACCGCTGTTTGTTAACATTGTGCCGTGTAGGCCTATTTCTTAACTCAACGACATGTCGAGGCCAGGAGTCACCTTAAAGGAGCTTACTGTATAAGGCATCGGGCCCGCTTCCACGGCTGCATCGCGGTTTTCTATGACAGGTGAAGCCGCTTTAAAACGATGACCTAGTTTAGAGGCCGCCGCCGCAGCTCGCTTTTTAAAAAGGTGTGAAGCTTCGCGGCGCGGCCAACATGGTTGGTATTCTAAAGCTTTAGACGATCTGGAGAGTCGATCTTCTCTAAGCTGAGGCACCATGCCCACTGAACTTTTGTAAGTAATGACAAGTGAAGAGCTACTCATATTAATTCTTAGGGAAAGCGTTCCATAGTTACCCCCTTTAAATTTTTAAAGAAACAATTTCTTTTATTTATGGCCCTTTTAAACAAAATACCCTAACCCTAACCAAAATAAAAAATAATTTGTTACAGGTAGATTAGAAGGGGGTAAAATGGAATCTTGAATTTTATAGGCTTGATCAAATCAGAACCATGGGTGGTAACAACCATATTCCCCTTGAATGGTAAGTTCGGTTTTTTTTAAAAAACCGGGCTGGAAGAGTGCGGTCTTTCAATGAATGAAAACACAGTTGGCTATACCTTTTATTGCAATTTTAAAAAGGGAGAGATATTGGCAAGAATTGATCGCAATGAGGGTATTAACATTTACGGAAGAAAACGACCTATTGGTATAATTTTAATGTTTTCATGCATAGACCAAAGGTTTGTAACTTATGGGGTTATTTTTGACATGCTGCGTTACGTTTTGGGGGTCTTTACAGCGCACATATCTATATCATGCATGTACTGCCAATAAAAACTTCGAACTGAATGTGTTATATTCTTGCCTAAACACGTGAGTGAAGTTTTGTCCACCTTGTACTCAAACTTTCACCAGGAGGGATAACTTTATATTCCCTTAAATTATTGGTTAAGCATATTGACGGATCAGGAAATCAATACCTTCATGGCCAGTCCAACTTGATTCGGTTGGATTATTTTGCATGTGCTGGTCTAAAACGTCACAAAAAAAAATGAAAACGATCTTTGGTGCTGTATGCAGGGTGAGCAGAAATGCAGTGGCGTAGCCAGACATGACTGGGGGGATTTTTTAAAAGGGGGGCAAAAAAGGGGTAAAATTTTCCAAATTTTACAATAGCAATAATGATTAAAATTTGTTAGTATAGTATATGGCCTATGTAAATCAATAATTTTTCAGGGGGATTCTCCACAGGACGGGGGCCAGCTGCCCCCCCCCCCCTCGGCTACGCCACTGCAGGATGGTGTTTTTACTGGGGGCTTTCTGGGGTATATTTGCGAGTGTCAAAGGACCCCATTTGCAGCCTCGGATCAATCCTCATCCCACAAGTCCCTTAAATGAGAAACCCGTACAACGAGTATATATTCAATAAAATATACTCAACATATTATTAAGTACATATCGAGTGGTTTCCATCCGAAAAACGGAATAGATTAACCATAAACAATAAATTAAAACCATCTAGTCTGACATGTGCTATTTAAAATTCGCGCCGTGTATCCGGTGTTTTATGGCGATACGTCCGGCACGTTTGCGTCATGCATGGCATAGACAATATAAACATTATGACAGCGTCCCCACATGTGAAGGTTTATGGCGCTACTGTGCCGTTCGTATCGCTTAACGCATATACATATCCCATATACAACAGCGCGAATTTCAAATAGGCGCATGGACCTAGAACAAAATGATTAATTCATTTTAATGTTTTAGTACATTCAGATTAATCCATGAGACCAACTCGATTTGTGTTCAATAATTATTTTTATAACGTAATATTTTGTATAGCTATTCTTAGTACGGGTTCTCCTTTAATAGTACACTGCAAATTGAAATTGTGTCTCTGCCTTATGCAATGTGTAGCCAAAACCAATATCACAGATGAAGAATGAATGAATGAGAATGATGAATGAATGCATGCTGAATGAGAAGATGACTGAATGAAGCATGGCCCCATGATGAATGAATGAAATGATGACGAACGTAACGAACGAATAATTTTTATCACATACATGCAGATAACAGCTATATTTGTGTTATCATTTTCACATCCTAGACAAGGATAGAACCATTTGGAGACTTATTTTGAAATTAAACGCTTTGAAAAAAATTGTCACTTGGTGATTAGGGCAAATGAATTGAATTACAAAGCAAAAAACCATCGAAAGTAACCCAGATTGGACATTTACTATCACGTACAATACACATTTGATTTAAGTCAATATCTGCGTATTTATATTTGCATATATGTTTATTTTTTTAACTTGCAGTCACCACTGCAAAAAATAGAAAAGTGGTTCAAATTAGTGTTAGGTATCTAAAAAAAAAACATGTCTACCCTGCGTATTAAAGTTAGACCTGGTCTAAGTGTATTTCTGTCTCACCAGAAAAGACATTTTCCTTTGCCATTGACGCATGAAGTTTTGTGTGTTATCTGAAAATTTGCAGTTACTTATAAAAAAAGCTGAATAACTGTTAATTTGACAAAACTAATACTTTATATGAATTAGACCAGGTCTAACATTTAATAAACCTGATCTTACATTTTGTAATGATATTACTTTTAGCGCCTATGGGCCTTTACATGATCACAAACCCCATATAACAGTATGACTTATCCTCATAAGTCTATATTTATCACCCACGTGTTTAAGCTTCTTTTCTCTTAAATATTCAAGGCTCACGCTTTCGTGATACTATGATTACGCTTCTTACAACTGTTATCAATTAAAAGCGCCTTACTATTGTACTTTAATTACTGCTCTGTATTTAACCACTGTGGTCTATTGCCGCCAATTCTATTGGTTACTACATTGGGTTATATAGGATATATACGCCGGCTCTTAAAAAAAAGTGGACTACTACTCAGAAAGAAATTGGTTAAATCTCCAAAATGACAGTGCACCCTAGGATTATTTCAGTGAACATTTTCAACAATCACGTGCAAAATCTATATATGGAAAAATTAGATTTTGGTGCACCAAAGCAGCAGGGAGAATAATTTTCATTATGCATATTTTGCGTTTAATGGATCATATTAACCTAGTTTATAATAAAACCAATGGCGGTATTCCAAAAGCCGAGTTAACTTTAACCAGGGTTAAACAGGGTTAAACCCACGATCATGGGTTTAAATTCATGTACATTTCAATATAACCAGGGTTAAATATTACCCGGGTTAAAGTTAACCGCTTTTGTGAATACGGCCAATGTGTTTAATGGCTGTTTAAGAATAAATGAATAATAAAAACACCATCTGTTGACATTTGGACAATGCTAATACAATATATTGGTACATCCCTATATCTTCTTAACTCTATTGTAATTGTATATTGATGTGTAGTAGTTGCAACCATTTTGTTGTTGTTTTATCATCCATGTTCAGGAGACGACTATTTGACTTTTTGTGGTCCTTTCCACTTAGATGTATTTACAATGAAATGGTATGTAATGTATCTTAATTATTACTGATGTGGAAAAACAATACAAACTCTACAAGTAGGTGACTGGTGACTGAAAGGGACATACCTTTGTTCTTGAATGAAACTGACAATTTGCAAACTTCGAATCGTAAAAAAGCTATAATGGAGACCACAAAAAAGTCATGCCCTTTCAATTCCTCGTACTAATTAACTAGATCTGCTACAGACTACAATTAGCTTTTTATGGCACCGATAAGAAATATAATGATGCGAAATTAATAGCCGTTCAGATAACTAGAGAATTCTAGACTTACCGCGTACTGAGTGAAAAAAATCACGCTGACTACCCAACAGTGATAAAAGAATCCCTCCTTTGCTCAATATCAATCGGTCTGGATATAATTCCACTGTAATAATGCTCCAATATGATACGCCTATTCAAATCTCAAAAGCAAGATTCAATTTTCCATAATTTGACTTCCACAGTACTTAGAGAAATTGTGATGTACTTAAAGATAATATTATGTCCCTCTGTGATTGCTGCCGCGTCACTGGTATTAAGATGCGCATTGAAGCAGCCTTCAACGTTAATAATCAAGGTAACAGGTCATGGTACGCATTAGTAACGCTCTATAGTGGGCACTTAAACGTGAGGCGGTTAATAAATCATGTTGCATGCATGGAGGACCATAAGATATATTTTTTTGAATGATAAGTAATGATTACACGTTTTATAGAAAGGGATTAACAGAGAATTACTCAGAAGTTTGACATGCGTATTTATTGTGATTCAAATGGCTTTGTTCTGATGTTATTGTTCTTAGAAGTGTGTTATAAAGATATCCCCATTTGATTTGTCGTGTGTGTGTGCGAAACGTGTGGTGTGTGTGTGTAGGTGTGTTTTTCAGACAGCAAATAATTACATAATTTTGTTACTGTCGCTGCTGACAACTAAAAGTAAAAAAGTAACAAAAATCGTCATTTTTAATTTTGAATAGATGCGCCCAGGGGTAAAAACATTTCATTCTGATTAGTACGATCGAGTTCTTCATTATCGGGCAGGTACATTGTAAAAATTTGGTGCCGAAAATACCAAAACTTTATTGTGCCATGATTTTTATTCAACATGAACCCATATTCGTCAAGTGTGAATTTGGCACTCGAGCGAACACCAGTATGGTAGCCATTGAGCGTTCAAATCGTTATTCCATCATGCAATATCTGCACGAAATAATCAATATAGACAGGTATAGATTTGAATGGTGTTTATAGGCTTAATTGATTTCATTCATCCGAGTCTTACACCAAGGATACACTGTTAAAATAGCTTTAACAGTGTATTGGTGTAGCCTTTCTCCAAAAAAATATTTGAGAAAAAGGTATGATTTATAACTTTGGAAAAACCTTAAAGGGACATAATGGCATGAACAAATATGTTGACATAATGCAATTAATGGACCCTTATTGAAATCACTTCCACAAATTTGAAAAAAAAAATTGGATGTTTATATTATTTAAAAACAGTAAAAACAGCAAGAATTCGCGGCAGTTTGTGGCCATTCGAGCTATGTAGAATTAGGAATTGTTCGATTTGAGAGTTATTTTGAGAGCAAGCAAACTAAGGTTAGACCCAGTTTAAGAGTCTCTCAAATCGAGGAAATATCTAGTTTGAGAGTCTCGCATAGCGAAGAATAACCCAGTTTGAGAGTCTCGCAAACCGAAGAAATACCCAGTTTAAGAGTCTCGCAAATCCAGGAAATATCCAGTTTGAGAGTAGCTCGCAAATAGGGGAAATATCCAGTTTGAGAGTCTCGCGGAGTCTCGCAATCGACGGCGCGCGTCGGATTGTCGGATGAACTCCCTAAACGGATTAATTACGATCTATATATGCAAAATGGTAACAATGTCATCTTTTATATCGTACGATGCGTAGCGCAAGTAAATTTTAAGAAATATAGATGGGGCGATTTTGTCATTTTTCAGTGAAAACATTTTCAGTGAAAACGGGCATATTCTAGTGTCTATTTAGAAAAAATAAATAAAAAAGTCCCTTCCGATTTTTTAAAAGCCACTGATAAGAGAAACTAATAATAATTTTAAGGGACCTTATTTAAGTTATTACACTGTTAAAAATTTAACGGACATCAAATTTACGGAAAATGTTTTCTGAAATTCACTAAAAAACAAAAAATATATAAGAAATGCCTCTTGAACACTTTCAATTTGATAATTTATTTCATAAATTTGAATTTTTTGAGTTTTTATATTACACGCCATGATAAAAAATCATACAAAAAAATTGAACTTGTTAATTTACGGAAATTTACGAGCATTTCTGGCAGCAAAATTTCCAGGACTTCTGTATTTTTAAATTACGGATTATTCTAATAAAGTACCCAATGTTTTCCGTATTCTGAGGCAAATTTCCGTAAAAATGCTGTAAAAGTTCTGCAAATTTACAAAACCTTCTATTGTTTTACGGAAAAGTCTGTAAACTTACTGAAAACGTCTTGTTAATCATAATTATTACAAAACGACTGGTAAAATAGACTATCAATATTCCCGAAAATGAACATAACACGCCTAAAATTGTTCAAATTGACGGAGCTATCTATGTTTGTTCCATGAATGGGTTCTACTCTATTTATACATTATATCACAATTACCTTAAAGAGACACTGGCACATTTGAAAAATAGTGCGCCCTCAAGATTTTCAAAATCGATATTTTTGCATGGTTGTAAAGTTTTTATATACAAAAGCCCTCACCCGAAATGATTAAGACCAAATCAGCTTCCTTATGGGTAAACGGAACGATTTTGTAATTTAGCGTCGCCGGCGACGCGAAATTCAGCAGAGGACGAAAATGGCGTTTAACACAAGAACACACACGCCGTATGCATGTTTCCCACGCTATGCACACTGTTTGACCGGTCTATAACCTTTGTGGTTTTAATATCAGTGAGTACGAGTCAAAATATTCATGTAATATACACATTTGTTGATTCAAGTTATGGAAAACTTAAAAGTTAGCCTAGAAATTACCTGGATATCTTTATCCTCATATCAATGTCCCTATCTGTTTTGGGGTATGTTATTTTTATGTGTAAAATATATCTCTGTTCTTCCAATGGCCTAGACTATCATTTGAGAGCAAATTGAAGAAATTTCATATTTTGTGAAAATGTGCCAGTGCCGCTTTAAAGCCACTATCAGCGATATCTTGACAATGTAAACAAATTGCGCCCGTATTTTTCATCAAAGTCCATTTTTTTGCACTATTGTATTGGAAATTGTTGTAGTAAATACCCCTGTAAGTGGCTAAGCGTAACACGCCGTAGCCTATTTGTAAAGAAATTATGATTTTTATGCTTTCTTTACTAATAAAAGTCGGGATCCGACTTTTTAGTAAGTGTAGAAACAGTCGCAAATGGCATCTTCAAGACCGTTTAAAATGATTAAGGGTCTGCTTTTCGCAAAGAACAGTCAAGGTGTTGATATTACCTCAGCACTAGCAATTTAGAGACAAAATCGGCATTTTGAATTTGGGAAAAAAATGACTGATAATGGTTTTAATAAGTATGATCATGACGTAAGTGAATTAATGTATTGTCTTATAAAATGAAAGATAAAATATTTTGTGATGACATTATGTGATGTAAAAAGATGAAATAAATGCTACCTCGCTGAGGTTGAAATATTAAAAAAAAAGTATGATCATGATTCGTGATCAATGTTAGGCCAAGGTTACTCGGGAGGTTACTATGCAACGAGATTTCATATGAAAGCTCTGATTTTGCAAAATATACCCATATATATACCCATATATATACCCATAAATATACCCTCTCATGGCCCCTCGAACACACCTTAGTCGCATTAAAGT
>JAMKCH010062952.1:0-48321 GCA_023653785.1 Ophioderma brevispina
GCAAAATATTTTGACTGACTTCTTTCCCGTTCCGATGCTACAGGCTAAATATGGTTTGTTTACGGTACCTGGAAAATAGTTTGTACAGTACTCTATGGGCTATTGTAATACACACAATCACCGTTCACTTGATTAAAATGGTATGTCGGATTCAAATGAAATTTTGGAATTCAAGTATTTTGGTGATAGCCCTTCCTTCGAAACGAAATATACAAGTTGTAATCGGGTGGAGCTCCTTCAAAATGAATGATGAGGTCAGAGGTCATCCAGGGGTCACTTAAGGTAATTATATTGCTCTACACATTCTTTGACCACAGAATCGGACTATTTGGGACTGCTGTTCCTATTTTTGTGGAATTTGGGGGGTGGGACCCTCAACCCCTGCATACTAGCCTGATGTTATAACATAATGCTATTACTAATTTTATTCAGTGCTCCCTTAGGTGGTCCCCTATGTGCTACCCTTTGTCATCCAGTGCCCCAGGGCTAGAATTTCGGCGAGAATCCGAGAATCGATTCACGCAAAGATTCTCGTAAACTGATTTGCGTGAATCAATGTTGATTCTCGTAAACTTTAGAACTTAACAAAGTAGTGAATTAGATGATTCCCGCAAAATTTGTTTTGGGGAATAAAGACTGATTCTCGCACACAGCGACGAATTTCTACCCCTGGTGCCCTGGTGGTTCTCCTCAGAGTTTATTATCCAGTCCACATACCTTTACACAATTGTGTCTATTATGCCAAAAAAAAAAAAAAAAAAAATGCTCTACACATTCTTTGACCACAGAATCGGACTATTTGGGACTGCTGTTCCTATTTTTGTGGAGTTTGGGGGGTGGGACCCTCAACCCCTGCATACTAGCCTGATGTTATAACATAATGCTATTACTAATTTTATTCAGTGCTCCCTTAGGTGGTCCCCTATGTGCTGCTACCCTTTGTCATCCAGTGCCCTGGTGGTTCTCCTCAGAGTTTATTATCCAGTCCACATACCTTTACACAATTGTGTCTATTATGCCATTAGCTGTTTATTTGAATTTTATTTCCTTTAATGTTCTACCATTCTATAAAATTTTATTTAGAAAACTCAAAAAGTTTTGGTAATGTCTTAAAGGCTATGCCTGGGAGGTATCACCATTTAAAGGTGTGTGCTTGCATTTCGTTGACATTTATTGAAACACGGTTTTACTCGTCCTTGCTAACACGCACTATAGTCATGATCAAAATCACTTGAACATGGCAATGTAAATGCATCATGTCTACCTTGCATTCTAATGATTTGCTAGTAGGGCACTGTGTGGGTGATAGTGCGTGAAAATGCTACATTCAAGGGGACCGCAGAGATCTTGTTGATGTGTATGGCGGAATGTTGTTTTAATTTTCACTTAAAGTGGTAATATAGAAATAATCTGATACATCTATGGTGAACAGTAAGGAAGGCCTGACAGAAGTTTTGTTTTGAAAAAAAAACACATGCTAGCTTGAATTATGAAATCCAGTGTTAAGATTTTTGATGCATTTCCTTTTAAAGTTGTAATTAAAGGTGCAACAAGAGATTTTGAGGCACCCCAACTGTTGTGTCATAATAGTAATTTCATATAGATTAAACACTAAATAGATTTCTCACCTTGTATTTGGCTACAGAAATGTCTCAAAAGAGAGAAAAAGAGTGATTCTATTTGATTTTATTTCAATATAAAACAGGCTAAATTTCGTATTTGCTCCTAGATACAAAATTAGAAATTTTCCAATTTTTGTAGCAAAGAAACATTTCTCAGCTTAATCCTTTCAGATGGGGATATTTTGGATGGAAAGCTTTACATCAGGGCAAAAATCAGTACATTCAATTTTTTGGGACACCTGATATGTGAAATCTCTTGTTGCACCTTTAACAATGGTTTACTTGTTGAGTTCCCATTAAAAGTCATATTTTCGTAGCCTAAATTGTAGAAAAGCTATCCAATACATATTTTTCTGTTTAGTCATTGACAGTACATGATAACAAGACTGCAACCTTCAAGGACCTGGGCACTCAGTTTTTTCTCGGGAGGAGATGTCAAAGTAACCAGAACAGGTAGTGTGCATCGGCATTGATGACAGTTACATCCCAGGGGTGCGAGTTCATTGTCCCCTTTTAGAGGTGTAGTTGAGAAATGAAACCTGTCATCCCTGGGGTCATCTTATATAAACCTCACTTAGTAATAGGTCATAGACTGCACATGCACATGGTAATGCAGGTTAAACCTGCACCTGAAATGAGGCTGTGGGGTCTGGAGTGAAGCGATCGGAAGGTGACATTTAAAACAGTACTATATTTCGTTCATACTGGGTTTCCATCACTGCAATGTAAATTAAGTTTCTATTAATAAGCCATGCAGGATAATTATATGGTTGTGCCAGGGGGGACAAGGAAAAAAGTTAAAGTGAGGAAGGACTGGGTGAACCGTGGAGTACTTAGAAGTAATATGAATTTACATGGTACTGTTAGTTAAATATATGCCTTTAATGGATAGGTGTTTGTGCATTCAGATCAAAATTGCACCAAAAGCGTCCAAATAGTGATTTCAGATCCGAGGATTTACAAGAATCTGTGACTATTAAAGCAGTGGCGTAACAGGCATGGGGCACAGTGCCCCCCTGATGACTTTGGCCGGGAAAAATTGCAAAAATCAAGCTAAATCAGCCGTTTTTTAGCCCTCTGACCGGTAAAAAATGGGCCTTTTGACCCCCCTGAGAGGTAAAATTTCCCAAGACTGGGAAAATTTTCCCCCTCAGAGCAGTCGGCCTGTTACGCTACTGTATTAAAGGAAATATGGCATGATTCTGAATATTTGGAAAATTTTGTATGGATTGAAAGCTTAAGTAACGTAGAATTATATCTAAATCAAAATAGTTTAAATTGTCCACTTTGTTTGAGGGATTTTGCCCTTTTAATTTTCCGCCCAATATCTTACTCGAAAACGATTTCCGACAAATCCACATCGCAGGCCAATGTTGACGTCAAAGTATGTACCATCTTAATTTACGCTGTGACCATCATAGCGCAGCGTTGCCACTTCAATAATAATTAAAACACAACGAAATGAAACAAAATATGTCATTCGGTAACTTTTTTAATCTTCCGCCTCAAAGAGGATGAAGACTATGTAATTTAGTGGCTTCCGCTTGGAGGTCTTTCCGTGCTAAATTGTTTTTCCATGTTGCCAAATTACCTTTGTTCGCATTATACGGACTATTCGGCTGATTGTGCGATTTACGGGCGAGCTCTCAAAGTTGCGTATATTGGGCGTTTTTAGTTCCCCGGGAAGCCCGTGCAACCAACTGTTTTTAACCTTTTGTTCGATTTTAACGGGCAACACTGACTTAGCATATTGGTACACCCAGTGCACCCCATGGGTGATTGCACCAAACTTGTTTGTTCTGCCTTCCAATGCCATCTGCCATAATAATGATATGCCATCTCATACGTCATCGGCATAGCAGAGCTGGTTGCTGTGTGCCCCATTGCATTATGGGGCCGTTGTTCTGTTCCTTTGCTGTCGAAGGCTTTGGCAATATTCGTACCGCTGAAGCTCCAACTGATTGTGATGACACGATGTGAAAATTGTTAGGGACAGGCTTGTGATTTACTATAATTCATATTTGATCGCGGACTCTGTCTATACCGCAAGGTACTGTTGAATTTGGAATGTCAACAGAATAACGATTACATTATCGGATAATGCGTGTAAAGATTTAAGGAGTTCGTGGACCCATAATTGTTTAGGTAGGCCTACCTCTGGGTTTGTTTTACTTTTGAAGTACGGATATCGGATTTTTGCTGTGCATAATGAAGCTTGCATGAATAATAGCATTTGTAGTGTGTACACTGCACCGGGTTCATTGCCACTGTGTAGTGGTACTTGATAGGCAAGGCCTGCCCGACGAGCTCGGCCCAGTCAGCCAGCAGGTCAACGCACCGCGAAGTTGCGCACAACCCGTAGACAGCACTCTGTACGGCGTGGTAAACATTGAATGAGTTGGTGAATATCCACGGTTTTTTTCTGTCACTTAAAACACTACTAGCTTCATATTATCATCATTTTACAAGTAAAGATAATATATCTTATCTTGTCTCTGAGGGTTCTATTTAGGGAAAGAAATGAAAAAGATGCACTTTCGGAAGAATTTTAAAAGGGTAAAATTTTGCACAAAAAACGTTTAAAAAAAAAAAAAAAAAATCTGTAATATTTTAACCTTTAGAGTTTGAGGGGAAACTTTATCCATGCTTGTGTGTAATTTCCACAATGATTCCTACGTAAAATTGTTAAATTTTAGAGTATAGTGATGCAAACGGGCAACCCAGGACAATCACAAAACATTCCATAAAATACCATCGGCCATTTCTTCAAACGAAGGGGTCACCGGGTCATGCCCAATAAGGCGGGCTTGGCCGAAAATAGAAGGCATATTGATGGATTATGTTCATCACAAGGCATGTAGTCCATCTAGATGGACCTCGTTCTCCCACTGACATTCCCAGTTTGTGTCGGCTGACAAGAATTGGAGAAGGGGTGTTGGGGAGGGGGTGGGGGTGTTGGGCGAGGGGGGTTGGGGTGTTGGAGGGCGGTAGGGTGTTGGAGAGGGGTAGGTGTTAGGAGGGGGTGGGATGTTGTGGAGGGGGGATGGTGTGTGTGGGGCGGGGGTTGGGGTGTGGGGTGTGGGTGGGGCTGTTGCGGAGGGGGCCGGGGTGTGGGGTGGGATTTATGTGTAGGGTTGGGGTGTGTGGGAGGGGTGATCGGGGCAGGGCGGGGTTGGGGAGAGGGGGTGGATCGGGGAAGGGTGTATCGGGGAAGGGTGTATCAGGGGTGTATGGGGAGGGGGGGGGAGGGTTTTTGTATATTGGAGGGTGTATGAGGGTGGGGATGTGTGGGGTGGGAGGGACCTCATGCTCTATGTGACCTGGGTGACCTCATGTTGACCTGGTTGACTATGTTGACTGGGTGACTCACGTGACCTGGGTGACCTCACGTGAACTGGGTGACCTCACGTGAACTTGGTTGACCTCACGTGACCTGGGACCTCACGTGACCTGGGGACTTGTGTGACCTGGGTGACCTCGCGTGACGGGTGACCTAGTGTGACTGGGGGACCTCGTGTGACCTGGGTGACCTCGTTGTTGTGACCTCGTGACCTGGGGTGACCTAGTGTGAATCAGGGAAGGGTGTATCAGGGGTTGTATTGGGGAGGGGAGGGTGTTTGTATATGGGATGGGGGGTGTTGTGGGGTGGGGTGACCTCATGCATCGTATGTGACATGGGTGACCTCATTGTGACCTTGGTGATCTCATGTGACCTGGGTGACCTCACGTGACTGGGTGACCTCACGTGACCTGGGGGACCTCACGTGACCTGTGTGACCTCACGGGAACTGGTGAACATGTGACAACTGGGTGACCTGGGTGACCTCGTGTGACCTGGGCTGACCTCGTGTGGACATGGGGTGACCTCGTGTGACCGGGGTGACCTCGGTGGACTCGTGACCTGGGTGACCTCTGTGACTGGGTGCCCGTGTGACCTGGGTGACTCGTGTGACCTGGGTGACCTTTGTGGGACCTGGGTGGACCTCGTGTGACCGGGTGACCTCGGTGACCTAATGTGACCTCGGTGACGCATGTGACTCATGGACCTTTGGCCCCAGTAACAAAATTCATGACGGCGACGACACTAGCAGTCCAAAGACCGCAAATGTATGTTGTAAAAAATAATAAAACACTTGCAAATAAAATGCTGCAATGAACAGAAAAGAATTGACATTAGTGACCCACTTGACATTTGACTTCTAGTGTACCCAAATGCTCCTTTTGACCTCAAAGGACCTTTGATCCATTTGATTAAAATCACATTAACTTTTCAACAAATAAAAACATATTGTTATACTTTCTGCAATTGATGCTGTGATCACCCAACCTAAACAGAACTGGGACGAGATTCATGGACGTATTACACAGATTGAATCAATGGACCCTACCGCCTTTGACCCATTTTTGAATTGATACATTTTTCCCAACTAAAGTTGTTTAGCTACCAAACTTGCTAAAAAGAAAACCATGGCACAAGGCCCGTGCCACTATAAGTCAATTTGACCTCTATTAACTCTGCAGACCGTTGACCCACCTTTTGTCAATCTATTTAAAACACTTCTACAAATAAAATGCTGTGAACCCCGAACCTAACTTGAAAAATTGTAACCACTGGTTCAGGACTTTTGTTAGGTATGCACAGAGGACTCTTCTGACCCCATGTGACCTGAACAATATTCTTCTGCAAAATAGTCTTCAATCATCAAACTGTGCCATAAGAACTACTGGCCCAAGACCATGGGGTTTATATATTCTATTGACCTCTAATGACCGGATGTAAAACTTCAAGCCTATTTGAAAAAAAATTCTTTTTTAAACACTCTTTCTAAAAAAAAGAGCTAAATCACCAAAATTGCAAACAAGAACTGCTTCATCCGTTACAAACCACCCAAAGACATCGCACACCCACATCCCAACTACAACCAATCCACGAACCAAACAGGATGGGCGGAAGACATGGTTAGTGATCCACTTGTCTAATTGTATTATTTACATTTTCATTATCCATCAATATACAGTTTGTCAGCAATAACATTCGAGTAAACACGATGTTGTGGTCATCCACTTTGACAACACGAGGAGAGCAAAATTGGGGGCGCTTTTGATCAATGAAGCAGTTGGCGAAAAAAATCCGCCCGGTTTCTTCGTATGTTCAAAACAAAGCAAAAATAAAAATGCCTCTATTTTTGTTATGTTTTACATCAAATTGTATTATTTTTTTCGGAGGAATTTGTGATGTCTGTACATATATTTTATGAATGTAAGTAAAAACTGGCTTGACAAAAAATATTGACCATATTTCCTTAAAGGTGCTCGGTTCCGTATGTCTGTGTGTTCTTATTTCAAAACTCAACAAAACAGTATAAATTCCACTAAACACTCTTATTTTTTATAGTGTCAAAATGACACGGAAAAATAGGACAGCTAAAACAAAACAAACAAAACAGACTAAACGTGTAAGAAAGTTTTGAAAGATTTAATTAAAAGCACCCCTCCCAAAAAATGAAAGTTATTAGATAAAAAGTAGGAATTCTTTAAAAAAGAGAGGTAAAAACAAACAAACTAACACACAAATTCAGAAAATCGAGAAGAAACGTTCCTACCACTCTAACCGATGCCTATTATCCGGGTTCAAAATCGATATAACCCAGTCTTTGTTATAATGGTTAAGAGAGCATTGCGTCTTCGGACTTAAAACAAATTCGGACTTCGGAGGAATGCGTTCCCACCTTGATCTCTTCAGTAATTTCTTCCAATGACATCCTCAAATAAGACTCATAATAGGATTAGGATCCAGTTACTATTGCACCGTTATCTCTCACAGGATTCTTATTCATCCTAGAAGGGGACTCTTAATAGGATAGGATCCAGTACTATTCCAGCTTGTATCTCTCACAGTATTTCTTCTAATTACATCCTCAGATAGGACTCATCATCGGAAGAAATCAGAGTCTATGCCACCTTGTATTTCTTCAGTATTCCTTCAAGGTTACATCCTCAGATAGGGCTCATTCCTAAAGGATTTAGATTCAAGTACTATTCCCAACCTTGTATTATATCAGTTATTCTCAATTACATATAAGATAGGATCATAATAGGACTAGATCCAGTAAGTATTTCCCAACCTGTATCTCTCAGTATTTCTTCAATTACTACTCAGATAGGATCATAATAGGATTAGGATGCAGTAAAATTGCCACCTTGTATCCTTCACATATTTCTTCATTACAATCCTAAGGTAGGCTTTAATAGTGTAGGATCCAGTACTATCCACCTGGTATCTCTCCGTATTTCTTCAATTACATCCCCAGGTAGGACTCACAATAGGATAGATGCAGAAACTATTCCCACACTGTATCGCTCTCGTTTTTCTTCAATACATCCTCAGATAGGACTCATTAATTAGGATGAGGATCCAGTATCTACTCCCACCTTGTATCTCTCAGAATTTCTTCAATTAACCTAAGATAGGACTCTATAGTGTTAGGATCCAGGACTACTCCCACCTTGTAATCTCTTCAGTATTTCTTCAATTACATCCTCAGATAGGATCATAATAGGATTAGGATCCAGTTTATTCCTACCCTGGTATCTCTCTCAGTATTTCTTCAATTACATCATCAGATAGGACTCATAAATGGGATTGGATCCAGTACTATTCCCCCTTGTATCTCTCCAGTATTTCTTCAATTAATCCTCAGATAGGACTCATAATGGGTTAGGATCCAGTACTATTCCCACCTTGTATCTATCTCAGTATTTTTCAATGACATCCTCAGATAGGACTTCATAATAGGAGAGGATCCAGTACTATCCCACCTTGTATCTCCAAGTATTTCTTTCAATTTAAGCTCGACTAGGACTGCCATAAATAGGATTAGGACCAGTACGATTTCCCACCTGGATCATCAGCAGTATTTTCAATGACATCCCCAGGGATAGAACTCATCAATAGGATTAGGATCCAGTACTATTCCCCCTTGTACTCTCTCAGTATTCTTCAGTACATCCTCAGATAGGACTATAATGGTAGTAGGATTCCAGAGACATTCCCACTTTGTATCTTATCAGATTTTCAATTACATCCTCAGATAGGATTCATATGGGATTAGGATCCAGTATTATTCCCACTGTATCTCTCAGAATTTCTTCAATTACATCCTCAGATGGGACTCAGAATAGGTAGGATCCAGTACTATTCCCAACCTTGTATTCTCATCAGTATTTCTTCAATGACATCACCAGATAGGATTCATAATAGGTTAGGAATCAGTACTACTCCCACCTTGTATCTCTTCAGTATTTCTTCAATTACATCTTCAGATAGGACTCATAATCGGATTAGGATCAGTACTATTACTACTTGTTTTTAGTATATTTTTTATTCCAAAAAGTGAAGTGTCATATGTTCTTGAACAAGGGCAGATGCCAATAATCAATTAGGAAGGTATGTCATGGGTTAATGGAAGGAAAAAAAGAACCTTTTCAGCTGCTGCCTTCCACTAGGAAAGCAACAAGCACCATCGAAAACACCATCGAACATGACACCAAGAGATTTATCTTTTTGGTTGTTCCCAATTCCGTTCGTTAGATCAAATGGTTAAAGTGGCATTCTAGTAAGTAGAATAGGATACAGTTCAAATAACGCAAGGCACAAGTATGGTTCCCCCTACCTTTATAATGCATTATGATCATGGAAATTCTAGGGTACGATATTTGGATTTAGGTAGAGTTTAAGCAATATTGGCAATTTTTGAAGAGCGCCCCCAATTTTCAAACAATTTGATATTTTTGCACAGTTACGTTGGTAATGTCTAGGACACTATACCTGACGAACGAGAAATACTAAAAAATGCGTAATTATCACAAAATAAGCGATTTTATATGAGAATTGGGATCCCAGTTGGGACTTAACGAGAGCTGGAAAGGCTACGTTATTTCCGTCCATGATGAAAATAGTGCCACGTCGAGAAAATAACCTCTAACTTGACTGCCCGACTATTCAACAAACTAATGGATGAGCGTAACACGTACATGTGCGCTATTTCCCGGTATTTCACATTGGAAGGCCGTTTCCAGCAGCCTTTTGAAGTTGTATTATTCGGGGATCCCCGAAAATAATTATTCTAGTACAAAATTCCTGCATTTGCGACACATAGACTTTTGAGCTTAAACCCATGTCACAGGTATAGTTTACTAGCCAGTTACCAATGCAACCGTGTAAAAATCTCCAATTTTGAAATTTGGGGGCGCCCTTAAAAAAATGTGCTCATATTGCTTTAATTGCAGATTCAGATTCATTATTTCGCCATAATAGATAACAACACAAGTAAATTTGGTGAAAATCAATACAATTATTACAATAAATAAAACTATTAATGAAACCCCTGATGAGGGTCAGGGTGATGGGCTTTATGTTTAGAGCTACGTTAGGATTGGGATTTTAAAAATTATTTGTGATACTTATAAGGTAAGTTTTCTTTTCACCATTCTTTTGTTGGCCTCGCTTGCGGCTTATTCCACCCAGTATACCCAGACAAGCAAGTAGCATAATTTCAAACTGTATTGCATTGAGTTTATATTCTCCTTGGGAAGGCAGTCTTTTACACTACCAAAATCATGGACTCCAACACGTTTGTTTTGAAAAACATTGACTGGAAATTAATGATAACCCGATGATAATTTTAATTGAATGTTATGGATGCATTCAAGTTTTGTGGTTTTCTGTTGAGTCATGAGTCACTCAGTCAATGACTTTAAGAAATCCTGACAGCAAATCCAGTGCATAGTTGTTTCTCAAGTTCTAATTGATCTTTGTCTCAGAATCACATACACTTAACATTAATTTATATAGACCTAGACTGATGTGTGTTGTGGAATCAGTGTATCGCATTATTTGATTTATGAGTAAGTTTGTTTCGCCTTTGGCTTTGTCTTATTGATTATATGTAAGGGCATAGTGTAGGTTAAGTTGTAAGGTTATGTCTATCATCAATTGGTATGCTTGTGGTGTTATGGCTATTGCCCTGTGTTATTCCCATTTATCATTCACATAAATGACAAGAATCAACATGCACAAGCAGGAACTTTTTGTGTATAGTTTGCGTAAAACCCCTCAGAGCCGAGGCGAGGGTGTCCCGTCTACCGAGTTGAATTCCATACGTGACAGGAAAGGCATCTACTCAGGAGGGTTAAGGCCAGACGTAGACCTGACATTTCTATCAGAGTTCAAGTGTGTTATTATAACTGAGGCAACCTGGTAACTGCAACTCAAATTGGACGGAGTTCTGTAGCAGCCAACAACCACCATCCAAGGTATAAAAACATTTGGCCATTTTATGTTTACAATTTGAATGCTTCAATTTTTATTTTTAATAAATTTGTATTTTGGGTCCCTTGCCCCAGACGGTACAAGGATTATTTGCGTTTGCTCCTTCTCATAAACGTGGTTTAAAATGTGAAATGTTATGTGTTCCTGCAGCACTCGTATGTTGAAGGGGAAAACTGTTATCGGGGAGGGATTGGAGGCAAGCAGGTGGGTGGGCGTACGTGCGTCTAATCATGCCCTGGCTTTGTATGAAGATTACTTTTATCTTGGGGCAAAGGAGCCTCTGTACAGTGTTTTTCTTTGTGTGCATTTCGATAATATCTGAAAGCATGTACAATGTCTAAGGAAATACAATACACCTGATAACAGAACTTGGATGTTTTAACAAGGAGAAAGCTATCCACAGAAAAGTTCTGCCTCATATCAGCAAACATAATAACATAACTAATTAAGAATGTATCTGGACCAATTCTGGCAGTTTACTTTTCCTGTGAACATTCAATTAGATACACCTTTACGGGATATCAAAGCTTGATTTTTAGGTTATCCGATAAAATCTGAAAGCCCTTAGGGCATTGTGATTTGTGTCTGTGTCCAACTTTGGTATATTAACAAATCCGACCAGCCAAATGATGGTCAGAATTGATCCGCCATTACTGGGGGGCCTCCAACCCAAACCTCCCCAATCTTTTTGTACGTCCTGTACACGCTTGATTTAAGTATTCAAAAGCTACCTTAATCTGCCTTGGTGAATTCAAGCAGGATGCCCCCAGCATGGCTCCAGTGAGGTGTTTGGAATGTGTAAAACCCGATTGGTGTAACACTTTTGGTTAAAATGTTGCTATTGGTTTGTGAGATTCATACCTTGGTATACTTATACATTGAGACAAGGGTCATACCTGCCAACCTATCCTTTTTATGTTTTTGAACTTTACAATATTGCAAAAAATAAGATATCTGATTTTGAAAATTTTCAAACAAATCTCTAAATACTTGGCCAGAAAAGTCCCCCTGAAATATTTTTTGGTCCTTAAGGCGCTTCCTGCAGCGTTTAAAACACTAAACCAGTACCTTCAGGAGACTGCCCCTATGTACTCCACTAGAGCCCTAAAGTGATCAAAATAGACAACCACCCATAATGGCTTTTGTGATGAGGTGTTCGCAGCACATGCATTCCGATTTTTGGGTTCTCAATGTTGACATGGTATGCAAGGGTCTTATGTGGGGTCACAGGGTAAAGGTATGGTCATCTTACAGGTCCATTTGACCACATAATCGGACAATTCTTTTTTGGGACTGCTGTCCCATTTTTAGGAAGTGGGTAGGAAAAGTAGAATGCTTTGACACCCAAAATAATAGAACCTCAGAGAACATATTCCAGAAACTCATTTCCCACTTTGGGTCTCATGTGCATGTTGGGGGTGTTTATAATTATTGTGTCCTGATGTATGTCTGGGTAAGGACAAAAGAGATTCCTTTGACTATTCTTGATCCACTTTACCACAAATGCAACTACTCATAACTTTAAACCTTGGTAGTGTGGTAACCATAACTACTGCTGGTGCTCTGTAGTTTGCAGCAAGATGTTAGAAAATAAATGCGGCTCATTTGTAATATCCACAAAAACAGTCATTAAATCCCTGTACCAACAAATGCCACTACTCACAAAAAAACCTCAATGTAGTAGGCTTAGTAGATCGTGATAACCCTGGTGCTTCTTAGTTTTGCATTCAGATATCTGCTTGTTAAAGGTGCGTTGTTCTGATTTATGTCTATTGTTTCTCTACTTGAATATTTACGTATTTTCATTTACCGTGGGGAAAACAACTTGCGGTTTTGAATGATATAAGCAACATGCATATTTCAAATTCCCTATTCAATACTGTGCCTAATATTGATGGTTAACCATTTAAACAAGCAGTTCTTTGTTATATCTTGAGAATGAAAATGGAATTTGAGGCTCAAATTTCAAGCCTAGAAAGAGAAAAATAAGGCCTTTTCATCTGATCAAAATCGATAATAATTCCGGGTAATCGGAGGTCTCAACCATGTCGATCGGAACATGCACCTTTAAGTAATACTAATGAGTTAATTTGCATAATGAAGAAAACACATGTGCAGGGACCACCTCATTTACAGATTGCATAATTGTTCCTTGGTGTATTTCATCATGAAAATCTTTAAGGTCATTAGAGTATCAAATTTGTGAAGACAAGAATCCTTGGTACATTTTGATTGCAGGCTTGTAAGGCAGGGATAAAATAGGAGTTTAAAAAAAAAAAAAAAAAAAAATATGTTGATGAGATCAAAGGTCATGTGCCAGGGTCAAAGGTCATGGGGCGGCCCACAGCTTATATTCTTTGAATATAGCGAGCGCGAAAGCCGAGAACTGCGAAATTCTAGTTGTTTATATCTTGGGAATGAAATGGATTTGAGGCTCAAATTTCAAGACGAGAATGAGAAAAATACGGCCTTTCATCTGATCAAAATCGATACTACTTCTGGTTAAATCGGAATCTCAAAGTCGATCGGAACATGCACCTTTAAGTAATACTAATGAGTTAATTTGCATAATGAAGAAAACACATGTGCAGGGACCACCTCATTTACAGACTGCATAATTGTTCCTTGATGTATTTCATCATGAAAATCTTTAAGGTCATTAGAGTATCAAATTTGTGAAGACAAGAATCCTTGGTACATTTTGATTGCAGGCTTGTGAGGCAGGGATAAAATAGGAGTTTAGTAGATAATACTAGTATTCATTTAATACTCCCTCACAGTAATGGTAACTTGTGTCCCATTATTTCTCACTAACAGTTCTTAATGGCTGATGTGTATGGTGTCCATAGTTATGCCTTCTGTGATTTTGGAGATGAGTTCACCATCATGGATCCCAATGGAGAAGAACCCAAGGAATCCTTCATCTCTTCTATAACAAAGGTAAGACATGATGAAACATGTGGTCCAGTGGATTGAGCGCTCGTCCTGCAATCCAAAGGTCGTGGGTTCGAGTCCCACTGCGGCCAACGTGTTGTGCCCTTGAGTAAGGCACTTTACCTTAATTACTCCTCTCCACCCAGGTGTATAAATGGGTACCAGCATTATTCAATGCTTGGAAAGTAACAGACTCGCTGTGCGGGAGGAGTGGCGAACCCCCCACAGCAAACATAATACGGAGGAGTCTGGCCCAAACGCTAAGGAAAGAGAGATGGGCACTCCGCGCACAAGCTTCGCTCGGCACGAGACTTTACTTTACTTTTTACTGATGCAACATTTCAAGACATAAGCAGCAATAATGTGAGAGTATAAAAACACTGAAAAGTAATTATATTAGCTTGTAAATAAAGAGCAAGTGTGTACAATCATATTAAACTACTTCAGTGAAGGTAAAAAACACCTACTTAAAAAAAGTATTTGAGAAATTGGACATACTGTCTCATGCAAAATTGCTATTCAGTGATGGCGACCCCTGCACGATTCACAGCTGACAGTGGTACACACCAGTCCAGAATAAACAAAGGTCAATAATGAATGTGTTTGAGGTCAAACTGTAAAGGTCATGGTACACAATACTGCGCATCAAAATCTGGGATATTTTCCGGGAGAAGCTTTTTTGATCTGAAATTGAACTATACGCACCCATAAAAAGTTCAGTATGAGATAAAATGTGCTTTTTTGTCTTTAATACATGGATTTCAAGCCAACCACTTGCAGGCTATGTTAGCACATCCATCCCAGTAACAAAGTTACCAATACAAGGATTTTTATGATTGATTTCAATGTTCTAGATTAACAAATCACTGCTTGTCCCTTTCAGTCAATCTTGTAATTAACAGTGGCATGAAAATGAGCCTGCATGATATTTTTATTACGGGGATATTAAATGATACACGATGTAGCCATGTAATTTCTTTATTTGTACTCTTGGTATATTTGAAATGCTCACACAGACATATATACATACTTAGTCTGATTCAGACTAGCCCAGGGCCGTCTGTAGGCAAATGAGGCTGCAGGTGAGGCCGTAGCCCTGCTTGGTTCTAACTCAATTTTTGCCCGGGGGAATGCTTGTTCACATATGCCCTTTTGTTCTTTTGTTTCCCTTTTTCCCCTTCTTTTCCCAAGGATTGAACCATGTCTATGATACCACATAAAACTTAATTTGTCGGGATGATACCTAATGTTAGCAGCAAAACACGACGGAGAGTCAATCATTTGTCAATATTATCTCTTGCAGGAGAATCCTGGTGTTGTAACCAGTCTAGACAACAGAATGCATGGATTTCAGACAAACGACCATGTCACCTTCAAAGAAGTAAAAGGCATGGTGGCGCTGAATGGCACTACGAGACAAATCAAAGGTAAAGTGATGAGAGATTGTCTCTCAGAATAGTTGATGTGGTTGGAGGATCCCAAGTGCCTGGCTCTTAAATGGGCCAGTATGAGGCAGACTTGACTTTTTCAAATCGATTCCATAGCGGTTTTTATTTACTGATCAATGTGGCAGATATCTTTGCGCTGGAAATTAATTTCTTGCTTAAAATAGATCAATGAGCAAGATTCAAGCTGTCAAAGCTAACCCATAACATTCATGAAGTATTTGTAGCAGTGTAAGAGTAATACAAAATGACAGTCTGTAATGAAAAAAGATTTTAAATGTACGATCCATACTTAAACATTTCCTAACTGTAATTTTGTGAATATTTAAGAATAAATCCATGGAACCCATTATCTTTGTTTTTTCAATGTGAATACCTCATATTTCTTTGTTATATTGATACAGAAGCAAAAGTTCATTCTTTAAGTATGCTGGCTCCAATTTGTCTTGTTCAAATTATTATAATAAAAGTTGCATAAAATGACATTAGCTTAGTCTTATTGTATGCAGACAACCGTCGTCTTCGATTAGATTGTACGTTCTGCAGTGGTTATAGCTCAGTATTTTTTGTATTTAGTCGCAAGGGCTGTAGAGATGCATTGTAAATACATCTACACTATGCTGATGTATGGATCGTCATGTACAAACTCCATTCAATGAATCGATCTTAAGCACTTTGACCCACGGTTAGCTGACACCTCAAGCTAAACCATACGAGGAGTACCAAGAGTGTTGCTGTTTGGAATGTCCGCATTCAGATTTTTCACCTACCAGAATGTTCTCACCTGTCAAAAACAGGCCTGACCTATCAAAATTTTGTGCGTCCTGTTCCTGCAATCAGTTCCCGCACATTGATTGTTTTCAAAACAATTATGGACGCATACAATTTCAATGTAAAAAGAATTCAATTGCAATAATTTTGCTGAATAAATCCCTACTTTAATACCATGGAACTACTTTTGAAATACATAAAGTAATTTGATTGAGTGGTATAAACTTATACTGTCAAAGTCATGTGTTAATAGCGGTGGTTCACAGAGTTGCTACAGAATGAACTAGTTTGGAGAGGCATTTTGTGTTCCATAGATTCTTCCATCAAACTTGCCTAAAAGTTGATATGGTAGACATGGGAGTAGCTGCCGTGTAGGTTACCATGCAAGTAAGAATCCTGCCGTGTAATCCTGTGTGTCAATTCCAGGAGTGATGGAAACATGCAAATTTATTTTTGATTACGCATTAAGTGGAAGGTTCCAAGTAGGCATGAGACTGTAGTTTGTCTACTCTTCAAGTCTTTTTTAAGTGAGAACAGTAGTTAGGTAGGCTTCCTCAATCCTTTATTAGAAGGGTGGTGGTATATGGTAGCCATGTTTTATATGTCCAAGTATATCCAGTTGGCGGTTCTGTTCAGGAAGTTGGTGTGTGTACTTAGAGAAAACTTCAGAGCACTGTACCACTGTACATGCAAAAAGGATCAGTTTCATAAAACATGTTTCTAGGCCTTAGGGAAACAGACGAAAGATCTGTGAAGTTCTTACAAAAATATACTTGACTACCACCAAATAGGCGGGAATTTCGGTTGTGATCGTTATGCGCGTAAACGTACACAAAATGACTCAAAGCGTTTGCACAGAATCGCGCGTGTCACGCAGTAGATAACTCTGCATCTATCCATTGCCTTGCGCCTAACCTTATTTCCATATCAGTTCGCACTGAGTGAGGCCCGCCTACTTTGGTGGTAATCCCAAAGGATAGTTTGGTATGTTTTAAGGGGGGGGGGCCCAACTCTGTTCCTTGCCCACCTCAAACATAACGGAAGTTGATCAAAATGTTTTAATTAAAGAATGCAACTAACATAATCAGCATTATCCACCCTCACAACAAAACTTGTGACATTTATCATTGGTGTCGGGATTTATTCAGTGAGGTAAGCTGATACAGGGCCTTTGTTCCATGGAGTACGGCTGCTCCTAACATGGCCTTTCTTCCCTTTTGGTAATTTTTCCCTTAATATTATCCGAAATTTCATCAGCCCATATTTAATAAAATCCATCAATTTGGGAGGACACTGTGTATGTATTTAAATGGAATTAAAATGAAAAGTTTAAATAATTCCAATACAAAACTGAATTTTAACATTATTCAACTAACAAAATGTTGTAGAGGTATATATTAAATGGTAGCAACGACCTTTAACAAATGAAATCATGCTGAAATAACAGAATTGACACGTAGAGCTTCTCAGTAGGTCTTTCCATGGTTATGTGCACCATATCCAGCTCTTTATACTACAATGAGGCCCACGTGTCAAACATGATTGATATGCTCGACATTGTGTATGTATGTGACATTCTATGATGCTCAGCGTGATTGTGGGCAAGGTGGGGAGTCTCCTCAGCATGTCTGCATAATTGAAGACATTTTGTAGCAGTTTTCAATTTGGTGTTACACTTTACATTCTACGAACATAACTAATCACGTTAAGAGAAGGGCTTTCTTTAAAAATGACTATGGTCGGGAGAAAATAAAGGCAGTCAATTCTTATATTTACAGTGGAATTGTATACTGATTCCAAATTAAGCAACCGCTCGCAATGCCTTCAGCTACCAGTTAATTATGATGGCACAGTTTAAAGGTGGGAAGAGGGATTTTTTGTAATGGATCTGAGTGATTTTGACAAAAGAATTAGATTGTACTCCATTCAGGCAGTTCCGCAAGTCAGTTTGGGATTCCTGAAAAAAAAATGCTTGCAAAAAATCTTCTGATGCAGGATTCTATTTACATCTATTTTGCAATTCCAATTTTGTTTCAGCTCTACAAAGTAGCTTTAATGATGACGATTTAACCCACAAACATCTGAAGTTAATGAATGCTGCTTTTTAAGTCTTTACTGGGAAAAGGTGCTTATATGTAAGCAGTAGGGGAACTAATCGGGCTGTCTGAATCAGTCCGGCTGTTTTGACCATGTGTTGGCTAAAAATGCATCCAGATCCCAATCTTAAATTTCTTGGCATTGCCATTTTGCCATCATCTCACTGCAAACTTCAACCAAACACCAATACGGTCAGTAATAAAAGTCGTATTGCCAGCTAGTCATGATTGTATTGCAGACATACGTGGTAATGTGGCGGTGATTTAACTGAGACTGATCTAATGTGGCAAGGTCTCCTTACCTTGATTTGGTACTTACTGAAGTGCTCTCATTGTTTCTTGTTTTTTTCTGCAGTGCTCTCTCCATGCATACAGGATTGGTGACTTAACCGGCGACGAGTTCCAGCCGATATGCAACCGGGTGGTATTGCCAACTTCAAGTCAAAACTGCCAAAAAAAGTCAAATTGTAAGGATTGGTGTTGTATGTGTCTGTTTCCCTTGCCTCTCCCCCCCCTCCTCTGTCCTCTTTCAGTTCTCCTGTATCCTCTCCCTCCATCCCCTTTCTCTCTCCCTCTCTGTCTAGCACTCTCTCTCCATCCTTCTCTCTAACCCTATGTTCCTCTCTTTCTCTATCTCTCTCCCCTCGCTCTCTATCTCTCCCTCTCTTCGTTTTCCATTTATCCTTTCCCTTTCCTCTTTAATTTCTCTTCTTCTCTCTCCCCTCCCCTCCCTTCCCTCTGCCATCCTGGTATTCAATGTTGAATTCAATCAAGGATAAAGGATGCTATGAAATATAGACTTGGACAACTTGAAAGAGCCTGTTACATTATTGTATTATATGAGATAAGCAAACTCAACTAGGGCCACTAATTGATCTTTCAGATCTGAGCTTGCATCCTCAGAAGGGAGAACAAAATTCACCTTGTTATGTTATTGGATTCATGCTTGATTGTATAGAGGGATCGGACTCTAACATGAAAGGGATGGCATAAAGACAACCAGATTAGTAATATATTTTTTTTCAAACAGATTGTCTTCCACCTTAAGTAATTAAATACAATCATTTGACTTATTTATGCCCTTATCCCTAAATTCCTAATAAGTCTCCCTACAGACTTAAATGCTAACATTAAAGTGCTGATTGTGAAAAAATGTCTTGTCCTTAAATCCTCTTGGTTGAAAGGGGAAATTAACATCAACTAACAAATAAACTTATCCAAACAAGCTAAAATCAAACCAGAACCAAGCTCAAAGCAAGCTCAAACAAAAACGAAAAACCAAGCAAAACCAATTGGAAAAACAAGAACTTGAAGCTAAGGCTTCCCTGGAGTGCCCTCAAGTGGTTCCATTGTTGTTCAAGTGCTTGGGTTATTTTTGATAGCTTGCTTTAGTGCGTCAGTTGATAGTGCGGGCGATCGTGCTGTTCTGCTTGTTTCAAATAGTATTAAGAGGGAATGGTATTGTTAACTGCAGTTATTTCCCCTTTCATTTAGGAATTAAACAGATGATTTTTCAAAACCAAGCACTTTATGTTAGCATTTAATTTACAAATTTTAAAATTTTTGCTTTTTTTAAGTTTTTTATTATTTTGAATTTTGAGATTGTCCAAAGTAGTGTTTTACGGGTTTGAAATAGCCACATGCATACATGTGGAAACGCGATTCCCCTAGTTTCACTACTAATATGAAATACTTCAGAAAGTAAAGATTTACTTATTTAGTTCAATAATCCAGATTTAAGTAATTATATCAAAATCAAGTACAATCAAATAAGTATACTAGCAACCATTCTTATATAGCCATTACACACTCAAGCACCGATGTATACTCCACTTCGTGGCCCACGATATCGCGGCTGCTATGAAACCTGACCCGGATTTTTTAGCCGCTCGGCGAAAGAATTTCCTAATCGCGCAATGGATTTTGATGCTCGCCGAGAGTTGAATTTTGGTTCAACTCTCAGCGAATTCCGCAGGTGCCACGAAAATTCTCTGATTGGTTGTTCTAGGAACCAAGGTCGGCGATGACCTCATGAAAACCAATCTGAACCTGCTCTAAAAATCTATCATCCCCATAATCCACACAGTACTCATCCAATGATATACATTAAAAGGTGAAATATTTTCCGATCGTCTTTTGGGACCCCCTGATTTACCCGGAAGTGTATCGATTTTGGATATCTGATGAAAGTCCGATTTTTCTCATTCTCGTCTGAAATTTGGAATCCTCAAATCCATTTTAGTCCCAAGATAAAACAACAAAATTAAAATAATTATGTATGGTTAACCATCAATATTAGCACAGTATTGATAGGGCTGTGCAACAATGCATTATGGCATCTACCATCAAAACCCAGTTTGTTTCCACGTACTGTGATGGTTTGTATGTGCTAAGTGCCAGGATCTCATATCAAGTAAAAGAACACATACACATAATCGGAACAAGCACCTTTTAATTAAATGCCTAATTATTAAAAGCGTGTGGATGTATTGGGGGGTGGGCGAACAATTCCAGAGTAGTATGATCCCATTTTTACAGATATCGGTAAAGAATGTTTTGGCGGTTAGTACGAGATATTTTGTTTACCCACTTGATTCTATTCTGAGCTCTGCATCCTACACTTGGCATGCATGGCCAAAACCCCGTGTACAAGTCATACATTCAACTGGGCATTTAACAATATTATTAATGATACATGTCATGCAAATCTTTGAAGATGTGTGAAGAACATGTAATTCCCAACCTCGTTTTATCCAGGACACTCGAACCTCGCTCATCCGGATATGCGACTTGGCCGGATATGCGATTGAAGCTCAAACACAGGCTAAATGAAGTTCAGTGGGGATTAGTGTGTGACATGTTTATTTATACATTGCTATAACAAACTAACAAATTGTGAGTGTTATGATCATATTATATGGAAATAGTGAGAAATACAACAGAAATTATACCCATTGTTTTTTGCATGTTTATTTCATTATTGCTATACTAATTGGATAAGTCCAGGTCGATCGTCTTCAAAATTCCTCACACTGGTCTGAATGCCGATCATTGCCTTTTTACTAGCGGCCGCGGTTATGTCAAAACCGACGGACATTTACAGTCTCGTACAGTTCCACCACAAGAGAACAGATTTTAAATCATAAATAGGATCTAACTCCTGTTACATAACAAAATTCACATCATCTAGCTTGTGTTACGAAAGCTGCAAAGAGGTGCAAAATTTGGAAAGCTGGGAATAGCCGATCAAGTTGAGCTAAATTACTTCCCGTGTTATGGAAAGTGTTTCTAGATATGAGTCGCACGTGAATTTTAACGTAAAAAATTTGTTTGGTTTGAATAAAGTCTGTCCGTGTTATTTATTTACTTTTTTCATTATCCGTTTTTCGATTTTATTGATACTCATATCGGTCCATTTATATAGTGTGCTTAGATGTGCACAATCAGTGTGTGTTATGGTGTTTTGTACGGTTTAAATTTGACCGCGCCTAGAAAATATGTGCCATCTGGCCTGTGTTTCGGGCCGAAAAGTTTTGATGGCATTTTTATCACCGGTCATTGTGGCACAGCTATGATTTTTGAGGGATGTAGTCCTATTGACCTCGTTGTAGCGACAACTTCCCCAGAAAACGAACCCAATAAATAAAAGGATGTGGAAGCCCTTATTTCCATGGGAATCATTTATATAGGATACAAGTCAAAGGGGAAAAAAAATAGGTGGTTAACGAAAAAAAATAAAGGAAAAAAATAGAAAAAAAAATACAACCATGCAAGCGCACAATCAGCTGCCAGTCGCCGGCCGGATTATAGAAGGATCCGGAATAAATGGGGCACGGAGGATAAACGAGGTTGGGACTGTACTTTATTGCCAAGAATTCAAATGCATATTGGCAGCATCGGTCCTATATTATTTGGATTCAACAGGCCCTGGATAAGATAATCTCTAAATTGTTCCAATATTGTCAACTGGCAACATTAGTGTCAATAAAATAATACAGCAACGACTTTCCTCGAGATGAGACATTTATCGATTCGGAGTTATAATGACCTTTACGGCGGCTTATTCGATTGTAAGTTTCATTGCAGCATCGCGCGATTTTGAAGCGGATAGTGGAGTATAAATCGGGCTTAAGTCCCCCATGTGCTGATTACCATATTACCTGCCATCAGGAAATGTCACAATCATTTTGCTTCATCCTAGGTGGCAGCTGACTAAGCTTACAATCCTATCAGCACTTAGATTGTAGTATAACCCAGAAACAGGTCCTCAATTATCGCTTGGGTCGGCGGAGGGTTTACAATAAGTATCTTACCCAAGGACACAAACACGTTGGCCACGGCGGGGCGCGAATCTTTAAACGGTCTAATGGCCACGAGTCCTGCGCTTTTCCCTAGACCACACTGCTCTAGTCTCTGTGTGATTGTAATTTTAGACTCTAATGCCAAAGGGGGCCTTTTTTTTTTTTTTTTTTTTGGTATTATCCATGGGTATATATCGAAATCTGGTTTAAAAAGATTATTTTGGACCTTTCTTTAAAAACTGGAAGTATCGGTCTAAATAAACTGAGCAACATACCATATTTGTTATCCCTAATCACCAGGCGTCTCCTCTCAAAGCACAATCCAAGCTCCATCCCCACCTAGTAATTTCAAAAAGGCCATATGTAGTCATCTCAGCTTTGTGCACGGTTTCAGTTCAGGGAAGAGCACAAGGCTTCCGCAGTAAGGAATTCACAGTAATAATCCACAGTTTGGGGACCTCTCGGCCATCAATACCATGTATTAACTTCAGAGGCCTGGGTTGAAACACCCATAATGCATTGCAACATACCTTCATACACACACAGCCAGAAAAATGCTTAAGAATTCCAAGAACCATTAACCTTTTCTTCAGTATTTGTTGATCTGCACATTCAAATATTCCTTTTTACACATTGGCACTACACAAATGAAAGCACCATGCAACCCACGCTTGATTCATTCACGTTACCTTTTGTTGCATACACTACTGTTTACCGTTTCCACTAGTTAAGAGGCCTGCTTATTTGCTAATGACTAAAGTATAACATTTTAGGTAAGAGCATTAACTTAGCACAATAACATTTTTGAAATCTTACTGCCCCTAACACCCATGCAAGATTAGTGGTTCCATGACCAACCTCTCTTTGTTTCAATTTTCCCGCGAATCAATTTAAGTTTGATTGGGTTCAGCCTTGAGAAAGTCTCACCCTTGTCGTATTAAAACCAGTACGAGTGACTGCATACTCTGCCCGTAGAAGAGAATGTGATACACTATTCTCTAAACGGTTGATTCAATACTTTGTGGATTGGAACATTCCCCATTATGTAATACCCGTGCTTACTGAGGTAATGATGCCTGAGAACATGATCTACTATATAGGCTGTGGTGGGTCACATGAGCCTCATCCAAGGTGCTATTTTCAAAGCAATTCATTGGGAATTGATTTAAAAAAACCCAATTTCCACTTGTTATCTGACTGCTAAGAGGTGGGCAATGAAAAGACCTTGCAGCCAGACAATTGAATGATGTCATGATGTGTGTTGCCAGAAGGAGTGTGTGTAAACATTTGACATAAATATTGCAATGCCGTTTTAGGGACTTTGGTGGATTTACGAGGAAAAAGACCTACCTAAACGTTGAGGGGGTGTTTCTGTTGGGAAAGTCGCTATGTCAATAATTAGGTTGATGTTTCGGATATATGACTATGGTATACACAGTACATTTCTGTACAATCATTATTAAACCAGTTTAACCTATTTCCTCAATAGTAAATGGATCAAATGGAGAAAGCTAAAAATTAAAAAGTCACTGAAATGAACAGATTAATAATTAAACATGTAGATAAAAGGTTTAAAAGGATCAGGTGTTCATAAAGGCTTGAAAAATTTACAAAAAGATTATTGCCGGGGAAAAAACAGGTGGGCCTAATCTTGGGTTGGTATTTATCTTTAATGCAGGCTTATGTGAATTGTTAGTGGTTGATAATGAAGGATGTAAATCCTTTGCAAAGAGGACATGAGTGGTCTAGGGATTGAGCATTCACCCCCACATACCAAAGGTTTTGGGTTCGAAACCCTGATGCCAATGTGTTGTGCACATGAGTAGGTATAAATGAGTGCCAACAATATCAATGCTGGGAAGGTTAACTCATGGTGCGGGGAGTGGCAAAACCTCCCCACGCCAAATTACCACAGAGGGCGTCTGGCCCAAATGCCAAGTAAAGAGAGAAGGGCATCCATGCCACAAGACTTTACCATTTTCAGCCCTTCCTTGTGTGGTAGCGACCCCCCCCCCCCTCCACAGTAAAATTCATGGGACGAATCTGTCAATAGGTGAAACAAACTCAAATGCAATTAAAATTCAATTTGATCACTTTTTATCCCCCGCTTGAAAAGCAGTAGGGGGATTTTGCGAGAGAACGCTGTCGCGTGTGAATTCCAGTTGGTCAGGTTTTGTTTTACGTCTTGTTCGAAAAAGTTTAAGGGCGGTGTTAACCCTAGTGTTTTTTTACCGGAATTCTGATTTTTTTGCACCATTTTAAACATCAAACTGTGTTCTATCGTTACCAACACAGGTGACCATGCAGACAATACTGAGTTGTATTTTTTGACGATTTAAAGCAGCTATTTGACCATTTAAGTCACAAAATCCACATGGTCTTAACGGCGGAATTTAAGCACTACACGCCGTCAGGAGCAAGGCGCAGCATCGCGTCGCGCGGGAATTTTTAAGGCGTAATGAGGTGAGCGTGTTTAATGTACGTTTTGCGCAACGCATCTTGGAAACTGAAAATAATATTTGCAAATGTAAACAAAGCGGCTAATTTAGCCCGACGAAATTTCAATTTCTTGATTTAGTCTGGAGTTAGAGAAAAGATTTTTGATTCAATAGTGCATAAGAGGTATTTTATCACTTGCACAACATACTCCATTTTGAAGTTCAAAGCTAAAGTGATTTGAGAAAGAGACCGCTTGAAAAGGCGTGAAAAGTCATCTTTTAATAAAACAACAGCTTTCTCAATGTTCAATTTCGAAAAATTCGACACTTTTCAGACAAGATAACTCCAAAAAGTACCGAAGTAAAAGGTAAGGTTTAACTTTGCCTCCGATAGCAATTGGTCTTCTATAGGACCGGTTTTCTCATTTTTCAGTTTTCGATTCTAAACTAAAGATATTCTCCAATTATATACAAATTTGGAAAAGAAAGGTAAAAAATCACACTTTGTGACATTTTTCTTATATTTCAAAAAGTAAGCTCTATTTTTCAAAAGTGAAAAAAAAACGTCCCTAGACAAATTTGTCTTGTTTCTAAAAAATAACATAAGAAATAATGAAAATTTAAATGTTTTGTTACGCGTCTGAAAATTTTGGGGCAAAATCATGTTTTTTAGTATTTTTGCTCAAAATACGGAAAAAGTAAGTTTTCATCTAATCTGATGTCCTCATTGGGTTCATCGTCCAATTTTCTTCAGAAATGTATCTTTTACTGACAATAATCAAATATTTGCGAAGTAACAAACCAAAATAGATACTCGGAAGCTCAAGGTTCACACTGCCCTTAAGTCGATTAACAGGACTTGGGGTTAAGGTGCAATAGGGGTCATCATATGTGGTGTCAACGGTCTGTGGGCCCAAGGTCAAAGGTCATCGACCAAGGTCAAAGTTATCTGAGCTCATGTTCCAGAATGCCATCTTGACAGGGGATGATGCAAGTTTCTTGCTGTATTTTTTTAATTTACCCAATTTCAGAACGTTGCTCAAAATGTTGCATTGCACAAATTTACTTAGAAGGCAACATGGATTTCAATGTTCTTGATAACCCAAAGAGAAATTTTGACGTAAACAGCTCAAAGCACCCGTCGTGCTATATTTTATTACACTGGCATCAGCATTTTGTTCTCTGCTATTTAACTCTAGTAGGTGATGTCCCGAGCAAGGCTCAATCTCTATAGCACTTAGATTGTAACTTCACCGTAACAGCTCCCCCAATGTGCTCGGGTCGACGAGGTAATGAGATAAAGTATCTTACGAAGGGACACCAAACACGTTGACAACGTGGAGCTCCGAATCGTATTTACCATTGTTTGAATCAGTAGTCTTTATACTTTCCTTATGCCACACATACTCGCAATATAACTTTTCTTCAAAGATTTGCATTTGTTTTACCTCTTAGCTATTTAAAACACACTCTCCAGACTTGCCAAATAGAAATAAATACCTGAGTTACTCAAGTGTGCAAACTATTTTTATCCCTTCAGAGGTGTAGCATAAAAAATCAAGTGATGACTTGAACAGCCATAACTCTTAGAAAAAGAGGAAACGAGTGATTAGAATAACATATGAGAGAATACTTTGCTGCTTTCAAACAGGTTTAACATGTTTTATGGTGACAAAAATGGACATCAATGAGTACTAGTCATTTTAGGACAGCCTCTATTGGAAGCCGGTCTTTTAAGATCGTCCGATGCCAATCGGAAAGACTTTATGTCGGCCTGTGTGTCCGTCTGTCTGTGTGTATCAAACATTTAGTGTATGCACTTTTGCAACTTACTGTAAACTCTTTAGTGCAATGATGGATCAAATTCATACTTAGTATGCTTATACAATGAGGCAAGGGATCTTATGTGGGATAACAGATGAGGTCAAAGGTCATCCAGCAGTCACTTAGGGTCATATTGCTCTAGTATACACCTTTTGGTTGGCACTCTTTCAAATTTTAGCTTTTTAGTGCAGTGTGGATCAAGCATAATTGGTATGCTTATACATTGAGACAAGAGGTCTTATGTGGGGTAACAGATGGGAAGGTCAAAGGTCATTCAGGGGTCATTATATTGCTCTCCTATTCTTTGACCACATAATTGGATGACCTATATGGGACTGCTGTCCCTATTTTTCCCAATCTGGAAGGGACAAATGCTGGTGGCAGAAAAGAGTAAGCTGCAATGTTGTCTTTCCTAGACATAGAAACTGATTGATGTGAGTGGCCCCTTTCAGCTTCCCATGTTAGGCTGCTGTTCTTTTATTTCACTGTAATAAGGCCAGGCCGGCATTACAGGCAAAGCCTCCCAGTTGACTTTCCAGACAAACCGGGTATTTAGACAAGTAAACAAACACATCTATATGACTCCGCCATATGGCCAATTATAGCCAGTGTTAGCCTTTGCCAGTACTGCTGGTGGTATGATCATGTTTCTTGCGTAAATAGACTTTAATTAATGCAAATCAGACTCATTTATTAGGAATACTTGGCTCAAAGGTGATTTGATCATGAAAATGCGGGATTTATTTCCATTTCCCAAATAAGTGACCTGTTGCATCAAAAGATCCCAGTTTTGGCAGAAAAACAAAAATAACTTTTTAAAAATGTTTCTGTTAAAATGTGAGATCGCCTCCATATTTTAGCAATAGTCCGCAACAATGCAGTTGTGATAGAGTATAATTTTAAATACAAAGGTTGTGTAGGAATTTCTAGGAGTTAAGTCATTTCGCCACTGTTATATACTTCTTAAAATTTGCTATGACTTCAGTGAAACATCCAATCACCTCCATTGTATTTACAGAATCTTCCATCTAATACCTTTGTATACACTTCAAAAAGTAAATAATATAGGGTAGTGATATATTAAATATCCATTAAGTAATTGTGCATACAGTTAGTAATTGGTTGAAATCCTCATATTCAGGTTTGTTTGATTTTCAGTAGCAGCACGCACAAAGTTGTGTGTTAAAAGCATTCATAAACGAGAGCAGTGAAGTGAACACATTGCCCTCAATATGTTCAGAACATGGTGGTATGCTATTGTCAGTGTCAACATGACATATGTTGAATTTTTTTGTTATTGGTCCCCCGCCAACTTTTGTTGGCGAAGGGGGACTATAGAAATGGTAGCCGTCCGTGTGTGTGTGTGTGTGTGCGTCCCACGCGATATCTTCAGAACTAAGCAAGTGTGGAAGTCCATCTTTGCAACATAGATGTATCTCAAGTAGGCGGTGGGTGGGATACAAAGTGGGTCATGTGACATGGGTCAAAGGTCAAATGTGGTCAAAAATAGGGTCAAATAAGGGCAAAAATAGGGCTAAATTGTTATAATAAACGTTGTCAACATGATATCTTTTGATTGGAGCAAGTATGGGTGTCCATCTTTGCACCATAGATGTCACTCAAGTAGGCTGCGGATGAGTTCGGAGGAGAGTCATGTGGCATTGGTCAAAGGTCATATTGGGTCAAAAATAGGCAAAAAAAAAATGGATTTAAAATGCTATAAACCTTATCTATTGTGGTAGGATGATGAAAACTTGGTGGGTGGGGTCAACATTCAGTGCCAAAAATTTGAAGTCATTTCAAGGTCATGCGGAGGTCTCCAAAGTCAACACTTCTTAACATGTGGTAGGAGGGTGAAAATTGGTGGGTGTGGTCAAATTTCAGTGCCAAAACTTTTGAAGGTCATTCAGGTCATGAGGGGTCATCCCAGGTCAAATCACTAAATATGTGGTAGGAGGATGAAACTTGGTGGGCGTAGTGGTTACAACAATTCAGGCCAAAAAAGGTTGGTCATTTTCAAGTTGCGGGGTCATTAATGTATAAATTCAATATTCATGTGGTAGGAGGATGAAACTTGGTGGATGTGGTTTCAAACATTCACGTGTTTTGTGAAAAATTGGACGGTCATTAAATGTCATCTGGGTTTCATTCAAAGGTGCAAGTCAATTACTGTGGTGGAGGATGAACCTTTGGGGGTATGATAACATTCAGTGCCAAAAAAATTTGGGGTCCTTCAAGGGCATTCAAGGCCCAAAATCTTTGCAACATGGTGTTATGCATTGAAAACTAGCTGAATGTGGTAACATTCAATGCCAAAAGGTTGACAGGTCATTTGAAGGTCATGTGGTGGTGGTTAATTCAAGGTCAAAATTCACAATCCTGTGGTCGGTGAAAACTTGGTGCATGTGGTCAACAGTCAGTGCAAAAATTTTGAAGGTCATCGTCAAATGGAAGAGCCTCACGGTTGTTCAAGAACCACTTATTTCCATCACAATCTTCCCTGGAGATATTTAAAATTGTGCTTTTTGTTCTTAAGCTATGCACTGGGCGGGTGGACCTTTGTGGTTCGAAACTGCCCTTTTTTTATCTTTGATATTAAAGGTGGATGGCCCGAATTAAGGATATGAATTTTCGTTTCTTAATAGATTGGCCTTCACTCCAAAACCCCATCTGTAGGTTTCGCCGCCGATATTTCAATTCGTTTGATGCGAGAGCTAAAAACTTGATGTGTAAGCCCCATAGAGTACTGTATAAAAATTAATATTGGTTCGACCAAAAATGGGGCCATTTTCGCTCATAACTTCCAAAACCAAACTCCTTGGGCATCTAATATTTCACAGGGTGTAAATGAGGGGAAAAAATAGGGCTTTCTTCTGATACCAAAATGTTGACCACTTCGGTAAATCGGGGCTTCTGGGGACGAGGTTATTAGCAATCCGGGCCATGGACTTTAAGTAATCAGGAGAATTAAGGGGATGTAATGGAGATAAACCTGTATAAATCCAAAAGTGCACAGGGACTGGGAAAATTAGATTATGTTTTGAAACAAAACAAGCAAGTAAATAGTGTAAACTGGAGCTTAACATTGCATGACACTCGAGACGGTTGCAGGGATAGAATTTTGTGGAGAGCTATGAGAGTCCATTTGCATTCTCATAGGTAGAATTGGCGAGAGTCTGTGGAATCTCCTCTATCAGTTTGGTTGGCAATAATTTGTAGCAGTTAGTCCGTTACAAGAATCTAACTGGATTCTTGCAGATTTGTTTGGGGAGTCTTGTGAGAGTGGACTCTCAGACTCTTGCCGAAATTCATAGCCCTGAACATGAATGGAAACATAACAACACTTGAGCAACAATTGCCTAACTTAGACTAGGAAGATTAATATTGGCACAAGATTTGACTTTTAGACAAATTCTTTTGCGGTAGTTTTAGGTTAGGTAGCTAATTATTGAAAACCCTAAGCTGAGGCTGAAGTCACCAAGTCCTCATGAATTGGGATTTACTCAGTAACTGCCCACAAGATGTAGGTCCAAATCATGTAAGACCATGTAGGGGTAAATAATTTTTAATTTGTTAGCATACTTTGATTGACAAACAGGCTCTGTTCAACACAGCACTGATTGATTTAATGATAACATTTTAATTAAATGACCTCCTATGGTGACCACCACTGTCACTATTTTGATGACTTCTGGTGATGTGTTAGGTTATTCATTTCATAAAGGCATGTTTTTTTTTTAATGTATTTTTTTTTTTTTTTTTTTTTTTTAGATAACCTAGACTTTCCAAGATGTATCAGAGAGCAGGGTTGTAAGAAGAGAGTCAGCCCTGGATGTTATTAAAAACCTTTTATATTTTATTCATTTCAGGTCCACAGAGGATGCATCAAAAATAGTTGATTGAAATAGCCAAACAATTGACTGAAAAGCTGTCTAACCCAGTTGAGTCCCTAGTGATGGATTGATAACAAATCTAGCCTACACCGCAGAGGGCTCCTTTGTTCCTCTTACAGCAGCAATGGGTGGTATTGTAGCACAAGAAGTACTGAAAAAGCTCTGACTGGCAAATTTACACCTCTAAACCATGGGTAAAGTACAGGCCCATAACAAGTGACAAGTGGCTAGGGGCCGACCATGTAACCCTTATACTTACCATGTAAATGCAGTCCAGCCAACTCTGAAGTTTCCATTGCAATTCTCTTAAATAATAGTTAAAATTTTTGCATCAGAAGTGGGATTCGAACCCAATACTTTAGGGTTACAAGTGCCTATACACCCAATCCACGCAACTCGAGTCGGGAGGGCAAATTGTGTTTTGTAGACTTAAATAAAGACCTTAATGGAATTTGAAAAGTGCACACATACCATAACTCGTCGTGATGACGAGGGTTGCCTGTTCGGCCCCAATAGCCGCCTTCTTTTACAGTGGGATGCGAGGGGGGGGGGGCAACCCCCCAAAAAAAATAAAAAAAAAAAAAAAAAAGCAGAAAAATAGATTTTGCGAGTGGAGGGAGCCAAGAAAAGTGTAGTTTTTTATGCTGTGTGTTGAAATAAAGGTTATATTTTTGGGTAAAAAGTCCACTTTTGCCAAATTTGCCAGGGGGGGGGGGGAGTTTGGGAGAAAGTAGTAACCTCATGTAGAAGAAAATCTCTGTATTCCTTTGGAAATAATTGTTTTGGAATTTAAGAGTGGTTAGAATCAAGAAGCAAGTTTGCCAGATTTGAATTTGTTTTTTTTTTTTTGGATGATGAACTGGAAAGTCTACAGCCAATTGAAAGCACTTAATAAAGCAAATGAAGTAGGAGAGTCTTTAGTAGGTCTTAAAAACCATATTATTTGGCTGATAATGTGACTCGTGGAATGTTAATACTGAATTAGTTTTAGAATTTAAGAAGAAGGAAACATATACACAATAAATGTCAAATATTCAACTACAACTAAGGACATATCAGGAACACAGTGTGTGCCCCATACAAATTGTCTCTATTTTAAGAACAATTTTAAGTGTGGCGACACAATTTTTGACAAACTATATAAGATAGGGACATGCCAGAACTATCATCTCTGCAAATCCATTGCCATATAGGCTACAAAGGTTCATGAGTTGTATGTTATAGCGCCCTCTATATGGCCATCTCATCGAAAACCGTGGAAATAGATTTTTAGAAAACTCCTAGTGCCCCCAATTTTAAATTTGAAAATTACACCGAAGTAGTTAGTGGATTTAATATTCCAAATCAGTGGCAAAGTGTGTCGCTGGTGATAATTTTTTTGTTTATTCTGGTTTGTCATAATAAATGACTTTCAACACAACTGTGGGGAGGGTGGGCCCAGGTTTTGGATCACCCAATAGAGCGAGTTTCATATGGAATTTGTTTACTGATCCATACCCATTCTTCTCAGGTTTCTACTAAATTCTAAAATCTGACTACTTCCCATAAATCTTTCCTTGCTGTTTTTTTTCTGGACTTCATTGTGTGTAACAGTTTAAAGAGCCTCAACAGGCATCGCCCTAAGCACTTCAGTGGATATTTCGCTGTTATAGAATTAAAGAGCCATGGTTCTGCCCGCTAATTAGTGTCATCCTTAGGAACCCCAGATTTTACCGGAAGTGGATCAAAATTTTGGTATCTGAAAAGAAAGCTTCTATTTTTCTCATTATCGCCTGTGGAAATCTGTCCCATTTTGGTCGCCAATATTATTTTGCACAGTTATACTCTAGGGGGATTACAAAATTCAGTTTTAGCTTCAAAAATGGGTTGAAAGCTTGGGCAAAATTTACAGATGGGATTTGGGGTGATGGCCATTCAATCCAGTGTAAACTCTATAAAATTAAATCGGGTCAACCCCCCTTTAAATATTATGACAGGATTCAGCTGAATATACTTTTTGGGCCAAAGTCATCCATTTTTGATGCCCCTGGGCTTGGAAACGCAGTAGGGGATATTGCAATAGCGAGCATGTCGAATGTATGTCGAGTGAGGGTGTGTGTTCCAGTTTAGTTAGGTTTTGTTTTTTACGTCTCCTTCGAAAGGGTACCAGAAAAAAATATGTACCAATTGGATTGTTCCATTTGTTTTGCCATACATAGAATTAGGAATTTTTACTTTGGGGAAAATTCACGTAAAACTTATTCAACAAAATATCATTCTCCTCAAAAGAGGGCTCTTAGAATTGTTCGATAGCCCAATTTACGTCATTCAAAACCACTGTTTAAAAGATGGATGTATTGGATATTTTTCTTATGTATAAACGAGAAATGGCTCTGTTTATGTATAAATATGGGTGCTTTGCTTCCTAAGCTTTTGAGGATCATGTATAAAAGACACAAGATATCACAAATTATAATACAAGAATATAAAGAGATTATCGCTCACAAAACAAATCTTTGTATCTATGGGGAACCTACTTATGGAACCAAATATCAAGGAGACATTTCAAAATGTCACCAAGCATTTCCATATTCAAGAAAAGTTACGGCCCATTCCTTAACGAAAGATAATGAAAGTGGCCGTCTGCCAGTTTTGTACCATATTTAGAGATTGTATGTAAACCATACTTTTAACTTGCGTTATGACCTGAAATCCCCATTATATTAAATTATTTAGTGTAACTATAATCATGTTTAATGTATTTATGTTTGACTCTCTACATGTATGTATGCAGTTTATTATGGTATTATTTTGAGACTAAATGTAAACGTCCGTCCGTTGGTAATGTAAAACGTGTGTGCAACGTAAATATCCAGGTTTTCACGTGTTTTGCAACAGGGGGGGGTGCTATCATGGTCAGGCTTGCCTATCGTGGTACCTCCATTTTATTTTATTTTTTATTTGCGTTTAATATCTTGTGATTTGAGGAAAATAAAATAAATGATTGAAGTTCAGGTCTGATTTACACCAGACTTGAGGTTAGGGGTGCAATAGGGGTTCCTCTGTGTTGGCTGTCAAAGGTCATAATCCAGGTCAAAGGTGATTGAACCCAGGTGAAGGTCATCTGACGTCAGTTCAGACTGCCATCTTGCCAGGGGAATGACACAAGTTTACTTGCAGTATTTTTTAAATAAATATCCAGCTACATGGACTGTCAACTAAATAGTCTAGTGGCTGTGTCATCTGACGAGTATTAGGGTTAGGGTTTTGAGTTAAGTTGCTGACCAAGCCAAAGGAAATGGCTATGTGTCTGGACTGTCGGGTGAATATCCTCAGCAAGTATAATTGCAATGATATCAGCAAGAATATGTTCCCTTTGATGCTCTCATATGGAAAGCAAATTAAACTTTTGCATTACTGTTCAGTTATCTAGCAGAGAGCAAGTGTTTGACTTATGGTAAACCTCGGAATGAAACTATTGTGTGAAATGAAATGAAGGATACCTGGGGAATGACCTGAAACATTGAAAATAGTTGTTATAGTAGATTCATCCAGAAGCCATCTTTCCAAAACACGTGACCAGATCGTTCAACTGATCAAGACAGGAGTTTCTCAGTCGAAAACAGAATTAATGGAGCTTGTAAGTTAGTCTATGGAGCTCACACAAAACAAGGAAAGAGATTAAGTTCTCTTACCATTTTCAATTCACAGCCGAAATCACGGGTGGTATTTAGCATACTATCATGGACTAATAACCACGATACTCGGTCTGATCCGTTATCTCAATACAACACAAGAACCATGATAACCTCGGAAAAAAGAACGATTAGATAGCTGCTGTGTGATACAAGAACATGGTCACATTGATGTGAACAGTGTACTAAGATTGTTACATATAAATTACTGTCACAGAGCAGCTATCGAATTTAAAAAAAAAAAAAAAAAAAAAAAAAAAAAAAAAAAAAAAAACACCCCCACCCCCCGCCCATCCCAGCATAAAAGATGTTTTCGATGAATGTACTGATAACCGCATGGGGATTCCGTCTATAATAATTCACAATCCATGCAAGACTCATGATATTATCATTCATATTTGTTCACTTCATAACAGCTGTTTCTAGATGCTTCTGAAAATTTTGACCAGGGCGGGATCTGTGCCAGCAAGCTTATCAACCAAAGTAAGCTAACACAATCAAACAAACTTTCTATGGAAAAAGATGTAAATGTGGTTTTTTGCCATAAAGAATGGGATGACGGAAACAGTGATAGTCACCATTGAGTCGGTTTCTATACACTGGATGCAGGTTGCATGTTCTCAGTGGATCACCTGAGCGCCAGTCAGCATACCTTTGTGTAAGCAATGAGAATTTGTTATGTTGTCCTTCATTGTACATGCACATTTAGACCATGAGCTAAAATAGCCCACGTTGCTTGCCCCCACCCAAGATCCTCCGCGAGTGGTATCATTTGTTCGGAGACCCATCTGAATGATTATTTTACCATGTTAACATGGGAACAGTTGGGATGGACTCCGCTCTGGTTCCCGCCATTTTTCAAAATGGCGCCACCGGACACACTTTGCTATATTTCGGTCCTGACACTCGTTAGAGGGCAAAATTCTGGTTTGTTACACCCCTGTTTTTAGGGTCAAGGAATTCAATAAGACCATTGATAAAAAACAATGATGGACCATTCAGTTGCGGCAGCCATCTTGAATTCAAAATGGCCGCCAAGAAAATGGATTCTATACATACTATGCCTTCAGAGAGCGGTAGAAGCATGATTCTGGTGTCAATACCCATGTTATAAGTTAAGGATACAAACAAGCTCAAAGGTAACTTTATGGGTTCTTTCTTTGTGGCTCATCCATTGGTTGTTTGGTTGAACTTACTTCCCTCCTTTGAAGATAGGAGACACCAACGTACAGAAATATAGTATCCAAATTAAAACAAAAATTATTCATTTGCTACCATGTGTGCTGTGAGTTGGCGGATTGACATATTAGAAGTGACATTCTATGCCAAAACACAGTAGTGACATACTTGGTAGTGAACAATGTGGCGGTTTGACAGAGAGTTGGTAGTGTCATTGGTAATGACATAGTTGGTGGTAACACATGTATTTTGCAATGTTCCTTGAAAGGCGCCTATGACGTATGTTGACAATACATAGTGCCACACTTATTCAGTCCATATGTCACTAGATTTGGCGTTAAGTTGAGATTTTAAGTGACATGTTTGGCTGATGGTTCATTAATTGGTAGTGTCCATTCCAGGACGCGGTGTGTGCTTTCCATTTTGCGCGGTGTGGCCGGACGACGGCTCTTGAGGTGGCTTGTTGGAACACCCATGGGGTGCTGTGGTGGTCTGCTGCCTGGGAGTTGCTCTTTGGACCGCACTCTCTCTTATGGGACCCAACATTGAGAGGATGGGACGTGAAGTATGTTGCACATCGGCCGCAATGTTCACATTTGCCATGTTACCAACATGTTGTGCAGCATTACAACAAACACATTCCGAGAGTGAAACTATCAGCTGGCTATATGTTGGTATACATTCCATCTCCAATGATGGTCATTGGGATGGACACCACTCTGGGCACTAGAAACACTATGGGTTGATGGACTCCAATTCTTCCAAAGGCTCTTGTAGATGAAGTAGAGAGACTTGTACAAGTGATTTGGATGACGATTGTGTTTAAGATGATCAGGACTCTCCAACTTGTTAATTAGGGAATGAAGACAGCGATGACTCCGATGATGCATGATCCGGACAGGTCACCATCAAAAATAATATTTTCAATTATGCCACTGCCACTATGGACACACCTCAGCTATGTAACAGCCAGTTATGACACTGTCAATTAGACACCGTCATCAATGTCACTGCCAATAGCTCTGCCAATATGACACATCACTATTTCACTGCCATTATGATAAAACCAAAATCAACGCTGTCACTTTCAAATTATGACACGGTTTATCGTGTCCAAAAAACCGTAGTTCTCAAATATACTCAGAGACGAGTACATCGTCTAGCTGCTTCACTGACTTCTGCAAGATCCTTGTCGTGCATGTTGCTCCAGCATTTAGGCGACCAAGAGATGTGTCCATTGTCTGTGGGGCTGTTCCACAATCACAGGTAGTGTCCTGATCTGCTTCCAGGTAGCCCCACTCGAACAACAAAACCTGCTAGATCGGTCGGTTGGGTTCTGGCGTTCTCAAGCTTGTTGAGGCATCGTCATTCAGTCCATGAGGAGTGCCACCAGGAGGAACATGCTCACCTGTCATTGCCAATAGGACGTTACTTGGGTGGATAGCATGTTTTCTTTCACAAAGCAACTATATTAAAAACTCCTAGAGACTGTTCACGGGAGTTTGACTTGGCTGGAAGAAACTTTCTATGGATTTAAGGCGGTTAGCAAATGGTCCCTGTCCAGACATAGGGTGCTTCACATTAGATACTTGGCCAGCTACGTTCTTGCATGCTCGTTACACTACAACGGATTGGTCTGGTTGGAAGAAATGCCTGCTAGGGTTGTCCTTTGGAGTTATGGAGGTATGTGGGCGAGCACCCCACCCTGCACCAGCGAGTCTGTCCAAGTGTGATTGCGTGAAGGTACTTCACTTCCCGTCCTCCCAATGTGGGTACCATAAGAGAGAGTGCAGTCCAAGGCAACTCCCAGGCAGACAGAACCACCACAGCGCCCCAGGGGTTCTCCAGTCCAAGCCACCTCAAGCGTCTACGGATCCACGCCCGCGCAAATGGGAAAGCACACACCTGACGTCCCAGATGACACTGCCAAATTATGACACCATAGCCAAAAATAGTGTACATACGGACTAAATAGGTGTGCACTTTAGATTATTGTCAACATACGTCATATGTGCATTCAAGGGAACATTGCTAAATACATGCGTCACCACAAATATGTCATTACCAATGACACTACCAACTCTCTGTGTGTCACAACCACATTTGTTCACTACCAAGTATGTCACTACTGTGTTTTGGCCACCCCCCCCTTTAAGTCAATAATAAATATGTCAAATCCGCCAATCACACTCAAATGTTCAAAATGAATATTACTTGTATTTATTTGGACACTATATTCTATACTGGTGCTCCTATCTCCAATGGTGGGGAATTAAGTTCAACCAAACAACAAATGGCTGCCACAAAAGAAGAACCCAGTAAAGTGTAAACGTGGGTATAGACACAGAATCATGAGACTACCCTCTCGAGGCCCGAGGTATGTAATAGAAATCCATTTCTTGGCGGCCATTTGAATTCAAGATTGCTGCCGCAACTGAATGGTCCATCTTGTATTAATGGTCTATTGAATTCTTGGACCCGAAAAACAGGTGTAGACAACATAAGTTTGGCCTCTACAGCGGTAGAGACGAGATATAGGCGAACGGCCATGTTGAAATAAAGATGGCGGTCGCAAACTGAATGTTCCAACATTGTGATCAATGGTCTCAGTGAATTCCTTGAACCTAAAAACATGGGTGTAGACACAGAATGTGCCTTTACGAATGTCAGGGACCGAGATATAGGCAAAATAGTGGCCGATGGCGGGCCATTTTGAAAAATGGCGGGAAACCGTTGAGAGTCCATCCCAAACGGTTCCAATGGTAACTGCTAATTAAAATCTCGTTTTCAGATGGGTCTCATGAAAATGCATTCTTTTAACCACTAGCGGAGGATCTGGGGTGGGGGAATGGGGGCTATTTCGATCATGGTCTAATTCCAAGCTGCCACCTAAATGCACCAGTGGCTCAAACAATGAACATGAAATCTATAGTTGGGCAGCCATTGTGTGCACATTACATTGCTGCCCACCTAACTCACCATGTGCTCTTTCCATTCATCAAACTAAAAATTTCATTTCTTGGCTCTTTCAAATTGGTCATCTTTTGCTCATCTCATCTCTTCTTCTCATTGCATCATTTCAACAATGAACAGAAATCTATACGTGGTGCAGCCATTGTTGCACATCCATTTGCTGCCCATCTAAGTCAGGGTGGCTCAAACAGTGACCAGTAAATCTGCAGCCATGTAGTATCGAAACAGACCAGTGTGACGTGGCACTCAAGATCATGGTGCCATGTCACAATGCGGTATAGGTATTGAAGTGCAGCCCTCCTCACAGCATTGATTTACAATGTGAGAGCGGTTGTTAAATAATTTAACCCATGTTTAGCAACCGAGAATCTTGCAGAGTCATGTGCACATTTTTGGACCCAAACACATACCCCAAATCTTAGTCTGAGTTGAGTCCTAATCCCTAGTTTATGAAGCCCGTGTTATGTCCAACAGTTCATTTAATTGGACCATGGAGGATTTGTGGTAATAATCTAATAATGTTTGTAAGATTTTCACAGTCACCGTCAGTGGCATTCTCTGAAAGTTGTAAGCTTATCAACAGAGAGTTGTAGTTTCTCTAATTAGGCGAACAAAAAATTCCATAGCAGAAGAACCTTTGAAGTAGTGTCTGCGTAGGTCATTTTTTGTTGTTTGTTTGTTATGGGGCTTATTGGCAAATACCAACACCTTTTTTTAATTGCTTTATCACATTTTATTCAAAATTATCAATTTTTAGCCCCAAATAGAGCTGCTTTTACATGCAGCCTTAAAGAGACAACAAGGACACTTCCAGAAAGACAAGCCCCCAATTTTTTTGAACCAGGGTATTTTGCAATCTATAATGCTTATAATGATTATGTTCATTACATAAAGTGAAGAAGCTGAATACGACGTATTTTATTAAGAGGATTGAGTTAGTATTTTTCTGTCCTGCATGACAAGAAAGGGGAAAATCAAAGCAAATGTATGGTAGCAGCAAGTTCAAACATGTTTTGGTTTTCTTTTTGCTGTTGGTCCCAAAAAACTTGAAACATTTTCGGTAGGTGTTCACAACTGATGAAGTGCAAATTGAGAGAAGAAATTCAGATCCTCCAAAAAATTAACCCATGGCCTAACTCAGGCTGTTGCCTACCTAATGATTTATTTATGGATGCAAGTGGAACAACAACAGTCCATACTGAAAATGTAGTCTCTTCACCAGAATCTGAGCCCACATAATTACTGCCTGCTCTTAAGCCCCAACCTCTAAAACTGAGGTCTGTATCTGAGGGATTGGTTCCAAGGTTGAATTTGTATGTATTAAACTCTGCCAATGTCCTTTCATCAAGTGAAACAGATAAAAGCTTTTGGATATGCTTTGAAGACTGATGTCTGTCTGTGTGCCCTAACTAAAACTAACATGGGAGATGGGAGGGGCGTGAATCAGGCATTGATAAAAGAGGGATTTGGCAGAGATGCGAAGGTATTTCTCATGGGACGTAATTACCTGAATTGCTATGCTGAGGAACTCATGATGCTAATGAATTCCTGGTATTTCAAGGGCAGTCGATAACTAAGATTGGGTTTAACCAGGCTTAGTCATTAAAGGCTGACTCATTATTTAAGTAGAATTATTTTAAGTAGAAATTAAAAATATACTAGAAACTAAAGATAGCACCTAAAATGTTCAATTCCAAAGTTAGAGCTGAATTGGTTTTCAATTTTCATGCAGCAAACATTTTCTTTTTTTGTGCACAGTATAAAGTGCCATAGGATACCAAAATTTCCGGATCCGGCAATTTATGACAAAGTTGCGATTTTATATATGAGAACTTCGATTTGAGTTAGTTATTGCACACCATGATAGATATGTACAAGCATTATGTACATGCCAAAAACACGATTTGTTTAAATTAGTGTGCCCTAATTGGGAAATCTCTAAGTCAGCCTTATTGAGACAGCCCTTTTCATTAACATCTATGAGGAGTTAAGTAGTTGGTGAAAAATTCCTCATGCATGGGCATTCACAGCCCATTCACCACATCATGTGAGGAATTTTCTTCACCATTACAGCACACTTTGAGAGTATGTTTGAAAGGGGGAACAAAAGGTACACCAATGAAGGACTAGCTTGGTTTAAACCTGGGTCGAAAGTTAGACTCCCTTTGAGATACCACCCATAGAGACATATCAAATAAAATTACAATTGAGTGAAAGCTGATGTTAGATATAATTTTATGAAGTACATTTAAAGTCTGACCCAGGTCTGTTTCACAGGGGTGATAGGGTATGATTCCTTGCGGATCTGTTTGGGAGATGAGGCTGGTGCAGAAACTGGCTGCTCTAAGACTGTTTATGGTGGGGACTTGGGACTTGTGGTGCAATCGGTGTGACATGATGAAGAACTATGCCCTGTAGGAATAGCATCTATTGAAAAAAGGAAAGGTAGATGGGTAAATTAATGGGGGTCACACTGATTTCGGTATCTTTCTCTGGGACTGTTTGGTGGATGTAAAGATAATCTTATTTGAAAATGATGTTAACGACGCATAGGCATGTGTCCAAGAGTGTTGCCCTCGGCCCCTGTAATTGATCAAAACCAATATATTCCATGGTTGCACGTGCTTTTACATGCATTAGCTCTCACCTGAAGTTATTAAGTCCAAATCAACACCTCAGGTGGAATGAATGATTTTGTAATAAACCACTCTGGAGTGGTTTTATCAAGTACACCTTAGTTCACAGTTTAAAGCCTCAAGACATACCACACAATAGTTGATTGCTTTGGAAAACAGTTTATCCATATTCCCTTTGACACGGCATTATATTCCTTGAAACATGGCATAATTTGTTTTTGACAATGGGGGGCAATGGTGTTGATGAACAATTTATAAATGACAAAGGTTTTGATGACAAGATCTGTTACCAGTTTAATTTGCGTGCAAAGGCATGCTAAAAATGTTGCCATGAGGTAACCTAAAATTGTTAGGTATTTCCATTAGAACAAAAGTGCACAAAATTTGGTTAAACGTGATGCCCAAACCTAAACATTGGGGGATGATCGTGTTGAACATCCCACTCATCAAAACATTGGGAATAACCCATCCCTCACGGGATTTTTACGCATTTTGTTTTTGTTTTTAAATTGCACATGTTTGAATGATTATCACCTTTGTGTTATGGTATTAGTAGACTCCATTATGTTCATGCAATAAGTGAATTTCAACACAGTTGTAATTAAAAAATGATAAAAAAATACAGTGGATATACAAAATGACCAAAATCATGGGAATGTTATTTGGCAGAGCATATTGAAGGATTTAAATATTTTGTTGAAAAGGAGCCATGTCGCTTAAAGGGGTACCTTTGTGTCCCTGTGAACACTGCCGAATGTGTAACAATAAATGTGTCACCACCGAGCAGTTTTTTCGATCAAATTTAGGATTAATCCATCCAGAGGACTTCATTTAGCCACATAACTCATGTCTTATTTGGAAATGCCACAGAACTATTGTGCCTCTTTAAAGCGATTATTGGTATAAATCATCGGCCACATATATATGAAATTCCCTAAATAAAAGTACCAGATGGTTTTCATGCATTGGAGTATTCCTGGCGAAAAATCCAGATTTATTCCGACCCAAATATACACAAATGTACAGCGATCATGGAAGCTACCTTGTTTATTCCGTGTGGTATATTACAACGCCGCAAGCAATACGAAACAGACGCCAGCGAAAAATATCACATAACGCGCATATATCACGTGCAAGTGTGCCACAAGCATTAATACTTTTGAACTTCGTGAGCACACCAAAGGATTAGGAGCGAAGTTCTTTAGAATTTTTTATTGCAGAAAACTTACACTTTTAAAACCTCAGTGATATGAGAAAAATGTTAAGGGGGTGTTTTAGAATCATTTTGTTTTTTTTTTTTTTTTTTCTGATTAACAAAGGTTTAGTTGGACTAAAACACTAAAATCCATGACAACGTGGACATTGAAAAGGGGTAGCGTAATATTGTTATCGCAGTCGCACGAACCATGATCGATTACAATGGATTGGCTACACAACAGAATTGTATATTAGATGAATGGAGCAACGGGGGGCATTCTTGGTCTAACGAAACCAACCATTCCAGAGAAACATGTTTAACAGAAGTGTCTCCCGGGCACGTGTAGAGACATGTCGTCCCATACGCGCAACTACAATGAGTCACTGAATTGGCTGATTGTAGCTTGTTATGTCGCCTTATCGGGGCTATCCAAATTTCAATGGGAAAACAATTTGTAATAAAGATGACCGGCTCTAACCACCTGCTAGGGCTCTTGTGGATGACCAAAACATGGCCAACAGTGCTTCAATTAAGAAGCCCAGGTTTCCAATCCATTGTATAGAATCAGTGATCGAAACCAAATGCGCGGTCAGCAATCATACGTACTTTCAATGTACCGAGTAGCGCTTCTTTGTAGGATGTAGAGTTTCCTAATTTTCATTTTAAAAACTAGATTTACTCAGGAATCCCCGGCTCATTTTATAAAATAGGCACAATGTATGCCATTTTTGATAAATTTTTGATTTTTTTAATTTATAGTTTTTCAAAGGAAATCGTTAAATTAAAGCTGTGTTTTAAATTCCAAGTTAAAGTAAACGCGATAGTCTTTCATACAGGCCAGAACTTGACTAACAACCGATCATATTTCAATTGGTGGGAAAGAATCAACATGGCTTGTGGCAAAACGATAGCGTAAATAATAAACGTGGCGGCTTCTTAAATCGTTACGCTTCGAAAGTTAAGCGTGAAAATGATGTATTCTTCGTAAGAATAATCCAATGACCATGAAGACCATCTGGTACGTCATATTAGGGATATTTCAGTATATATGTGCCTATAGATTTATACCAATAAATTCTTTAAATGAGATGGGAGATCTTAGGGATTATATAAGAGACCAGTTACCTGATGAATCATTTTTGTTGTTACTTTAATTAGAAGACACTATGCGATAATTACGTTCCATAATTAAACCTATCAATCATGGGGGTACATGTGTGGACAACTTTGCTAAAAAAACAACCTCATAGGCGATTGCTTGTTTATTCCCAGGATTTAATGTACGTGCAACTGTTGGCAAGAACATGAAGATGAAAGCATACATGTTGGGTCACAACTCTTAATACTGTAACCTTATATATAATTTGGGGTTACCAATAAGAGAGGAAATAGAATAAGGGCTCTTGCCATAGCCAATTCTGCCCATACTTTCTGATAGCTAGAATTAGGACTAGTAAACTAATAAGCATATTGGGGCAATTGCTGACGTCAGTTTGTTACCTGCGGCATGTTAAAAAATGAAGAACCCTTGTAAATCGCATTGTGAGAGCAATGTAATGGGAGAAATTTGCATTGAGAATAAATATGATACAGGAGCAGCTGGGGGACATCTTAGAAGGTTTCAGTTTCCTGCAGGTTTACTGTGATTTTATTTTAATAAGTGTCTTTCCTTTTCTGTTTTACTTTTTGTTAAATGTCCAATTTTTTAAACCTGGAATTAAGTTGTAAATTGTATTTCACTCCCTTTTAAATTCCATGTGGCCCGATCACTAATAGCCTTGTCCAGAAGCCCCAGTTCGGAAGTGGTCAACATTTTGGTATGGGAGAAAGCTACTATTTTTCCTCATTAAAACCCTGTGAAATCTTAGAGCCAAAGGATGTTTGGTTTGGAAGTTAATACGAAAATATAATGCCCCATTTTGGTCGACCAATATTAATTTTAACAAAGTAATTTATGGGCTTACAAATCAATGGTTTTTAGCTCTTGCATCAAAACGTTTTGAAATATGGCGCGAAACTTACAGATGGGTTTTTAAAGTGAAGACCAAATCTATCAAGATGAAAACTGCATATACTTAAACAGGAGTCCATCCCCCTTTAGTGACTTTTACACTTCTGGCGAATGGCATGTCTGTCCACGTGCCCCTTCATAAAGTATATAATATGTAAAGATCGAATGATGATAATTCAAAACAACTAATTCACAAGTGAAAAAAAGAGCCAGAATTGAGCTGTTTTAAAAGGCCTTCCACGCATCAGTTTGAACTAAGGGGCTATCTGTGTACAGGAGTTTGGATACTGTAGCAAATTTCAAAATGGTTTGCTATCATCTTGATCAATGTTTCTACTATGTCCTTATTGTTGACTGCCTACTTAAAAAAAACTCCAAAAATATAAGCCAATAATTTTAATATGGGTTCGGTTTAATTGTCTGGCATGCAGACAATTTACAAAGTGGCCTTTGGGGAACTAAAATATAAAAATACATGTTTTAATATTATGGTCATCTTATTTCATTTACAGAGTGGATTGAATGGTGTGAGGAATACTATATGCCCAAATCTCAATGTGCACAACATAACCAAATTGACAAACTTTGATATATTTCTTTGTTCTCATTCTTGCTAGATTAACAGTTACGACAATGATTTGATTGAGAAATCTCACTTAAACAGCACAGTTTGCTCTTCTCTTCAGACCACATCATATACGTAAGCATAATTTCAAAGGAGTACACGTGTCTTTAACTTTCCTGTTCCTCCCAAAAAATATTGAATTGGGACTATCAATGTGAAATCTTTTGTTGGTCCCCACAAACCAGGGTGTGGAGTGCCTATGTGATCATGCAGGTGGATGCTGCCTGCCTGGTGAATGGTCACGTACATAAACATCTTATCCACTCTCAGGACTAAGTCCGATTAGTCAAAAACTTCAAATGAGGGAGGTGATAGAACAGATCAGGTCATGTGCTGCATACTGGTTTGGACAGTTATGATATATTAATGAGCTCTTTTGCATACTTTCCATAAAATGTGATTAACCACAGTTGTGGGCCCATCTTAACTATGGGCACGCATAATTCTTTTACCTATGTGTTGAAATGTTAACCCTTTGATGATTAATCCATCCAACCATACTACTTGAATGTAGTTACTGATCAACTCAACTGGTAGGGTGATAGAGGCAGGATCACTATTACTAATCTATCTGGGTTCATATTATACAAATATATAACTGACATGAGAGGCTCTGTTTAAACTATGAACTACTTAGTGCTATTTTGCATGAGGGCTGCGCCAGAGCCGAGACCTCGAATAGAGTCCGTATATATTGTTTTTATATACTTCATTAATAAATTTCGCAGTTAACAATGAAACAAAATTATAATTTTTTTTGCATTTTCATTCACTAAATTTCATGTCAAAAATGCATAGTTTTCCAACCAAAAACCATCTTAAATTTATTAATGGCGGATATAAACTGAATACATGATATTATAATGAGCTAATGTGCTTAAAATGAATCTAATTAATCCCTTGAAGTGACCAGAATAATCACTTTAAACTTAGAAAGCTTAAGTGCCCAAACTCCTGCTATATCACCCTCTGAGGGAACAAATTTTGGGGGAAAAATAACATAATCCAAGTGTTTAATTATTCCTAGTGCATAGTGACTCATTTGTAATGTTGTTGTAGATAACCACCAAAATGGAGGATCATTTTATTAAAATAAAGAAAATAAGAAAACCAAGTAGGAGAGATTGCAATATCTTTATTAAGTAAATAAAGACAGAGTAGTTTATTAATATTCTATTTCTTTATTTCAGAAACCTAAACAGTTACCTGCTGCTAGCTGCGCTGCCTCACCAAAGAGATCAAACCCAGGTAAAGCCATTTTTCAGGTATTAACCCACTGAGGTTCTACCACTTTCTAACAGTATCTTCTGATTGGCTCATTATGTGATATAGCAATATATAACTTTGTAGCAAACCAATCAAAATGGACCTTCTATATATATGTACAAACATTTAAGCTTTTTCTGACCATGTTCTCGATTGGCTAAATATATCATATAAATAACACAATGGTAGCCAATAGAATTGGCTGGTAGACTTCACAGGGTTAAGACCGCTGTCATGACATTTTGGTAAAAAATTGTGAAAACAAATTTTGTTGGGGGTTTTTGGCAGTAATTGCAACACCAACAACAAACATTTTAAATATGTCAGTATCATTCTTTTCATATTTAGACTATCTGGACTTGCTTTACTTGTGTTAAAGGAAATAGTCATGATTCTGATAGTTGGAAAATTTGGTTATGGATGGAAAGCTTCAGTATCGTAATTACATATCAATCAAAATAAGTTGAAACATTGTCCACATTTGTTGATTATTTTGGTGGGCCCTTTATTTTCAGCCCAAATAGCTTACTCGAAAACGATTCCGACACATCCACATCGCAGGCAAATGGTGACCTGTCCAAGGTATGACCATCCATAATTTCTTCATGTGACCATCACACGCAGTGTTGCCCCTTAATAAATTAAAACACACGAATGGAAACAAAATATTCATTCTGTTAACTTATTTTTCTAATTTTTAATTTTATTACTTTCATTAATCCATCAATATTACAAGTGTCTCAGCAATAACAATTCGAGCAAACACGATGTTTTGGTCATCAATTTGACGTCACGAGGAGAGCAAAATTGGGCGCTTTTGATCCAATGAAGCCGTGGCGAAAATCCGCCCGTTTTCTTCGTAGTCAATAAAGCACAAATTAAAATGCCACTATTTTGTTAATTTTACAACAATCAAATTGAATATTTTTCGGGATTGTGAATGTTGTACAGATATTTTATTAATTTAAGTCAAACTTGAGCTTGACAAAAATCTTGACATATTTCCTTTAAACAGGACTCTACTTTGGAATGTGAAATAGCATTTGCAGAATTAAAGCCAAGCAATGCTAGAAGCTTTAAGCCGAGTGACAAATGCATGCTGCTGAAGTCAAACAAATTAGCCCAATTACATTGGCAGGTTTAACATTGATGCAGAATATCAGACTGGAAAAAACTCTTCAGCCTAATAAACAGCTATACCTGCTATGTACAAATCAACTTTGTGGTTAAGGTTTTCACAGCAAGCTTTTTGTATTTATTGCTCTAGTTTTATGCATTTTGTAGGTCACTTGGGGTCATTCATTTTAGCTGTTTCCCACAGTTTTAGTATCCCTTTTAATTGTCACTTTTAGTTGAGCCATAATCCCTTAACTGTGGATGCATGTTTGTTCTTGGTATTTTGTTATGCTTTTGTCTTGTTACCCCAGGGTCAATAGAAAGGATGTATCTTGAGGTCGAAGATAACTAAAGGTCATTCCTATGTGCATCTTCAATTTCTTTTTCATTCACTTTTAGTTGATACTTTTAAGTTTCTAAAATACCTGTGACAAATTACAATTAGTTAAAAGGTGTTTGGCCTGAAAAAATGGCAGATGTGTGTTATTTGTGCATTTATAAGGAAATTCATAGTCCTTGGCCAATATGTGGTTGCAGTAACCATCAGGAGGGCAAAGCGAGTGTGCTATCACGTATTTTCAGAGCACTCCATTTTAATAATTTGCATGATAGACATTCCAAAGTAGTAGCTGAAGTCTGCTAATTTGCATAAACAATATGTTGGCCGCCATGGCAATTGGGCTTCTGTACCTAGTTTTAGCCATATGTTTTTTAGGAAGGAATTTTTAGTGGAATATGCTACCATGAGTGTTTGCCATGGACAACCACCAGAACTCAAATCCATACATTTTAAAGTAAACCTGATCTGCATAAACCAAAATGGCCGCCATTTTATAAATTGTGAGCTTAATTTGACTTTAACAGTCCATGTTCAAGGTATCACATGGGATGAACAAGACTTTTTTTAAAATTACAATTAACACTCTTGTAACTAATTAATTATAAACATTCTATTAGACAAGACTTTGAGGGACAACCTAAGTCAGCT
>JAMKCH010062953.1:0-15394 GCA_023653785.1 Ophioderma brevispina
CAATGGAGCGCCTCTGCCATACAATCCTACACCAACCTACTTGGGAGTGAAGCTTGACCGGCAGCTTACTTACCGGCAGCACCTCGAGTCCGTATGGGCCAAGGTATCTTTGAGGAATAACCTCCTATGCTGACTTACTGGATCTTCATGGGGTGCCAGCCCAACGACCCTACGCACCACTGCCTTGGCTCTGGTCTACAGCACTGCTGAATATATGCTGCCCCAGCATGGTGCAACAGCTCTCACACAAGGAAGCTGGACACAGTACTCAATGAGACCTTGAGAACCATCACTGGCTGCCTCCGTCCTACTCCATCTGAATTCCTACCAGTGCTCTCAGGCATTGCACCTGCAGTACTTCGGATAAACTTATGAATAAGGCCCTGCTGGACAACAAGCACCTGCTGCATAACACTGTCAAAGAATCGCACCAACTAGGTAGACAGAGACTGCGCTCTCGCCGACTTTTCTGCCGACACGCTGCTAAACTCTCCAGTTCCCCTTTCAACATCTTACAGACATGGAATACTGCCTGGCTAGATACCCCAAGACCAGATCAACTCTCTATTACACATAAGACAGAACTACCACCTGGCAGCAATCTCCCACGCAAGGAATGTGTCACCTTAAACCGGATTTGCACAGGAGTCGGTCGCTTCAATAGCAATATGCACCGATGGGGGCTGCGGCCATCGCCAGCCTGCCAATGTGGTTCTCCATCACAGACTGCGGATCACATTCTCAATGAGTGCCCTGCCTTTCGTCCACCGGTGGACACAGATTTCTCAAACCCCAACCAATCAACAGTGAGTTGGCTCCAACGCATACCACATATTTAGCTGCTGCCTCATACGCAAGAAGAAGAAGAGATGATATTAATTTTTTTCAAAACAATTTTTGTTTGTAAAATCTGGCAGATCTCCCTAAAATGCACATTTTTTTGAACGAACAAATTTGCACAAGTGTATTTAATGTTTTTTTTCATGGAAAACAGTTTTAAAAATCAGATCCTGCATTAGATGTTTTGACAAATGTATATATTTTAATAGGGGATTGAACTTATAAAATGACAACATTTTCAGACCAACAATCTTAACTTTAAGTTCCAAATGAGTTAATAATTTCTCACTGGACCCCAGAAACCACTAATGTTGGTTTATCTGTATCTATAGTACATGTACTATACAATCTATCTAAATTGTATCATTTCATTAACTTGTTTTGTACATGTGATAAATGTAGCAACAGGCAGTTGCTAATTGATATAATATATACAGTCACTTCTGGTGTCAGTACTTTCCATACACCAATAATACCAACTGCTGGTGTGTGTGTAATGATGCATTAACAACCATACAGTGAGAATATAACACATGCTGTACTGAAATCTATCAGTGCTAAAAATAGTGTATTCAATCTATTCATGACCCATACCATGGCTATTGGCTGCACAACACTGGCAATAAAATGGTTGTTATTTTCAGAACAAAAATCTTCAAGCTTTGAATGAGTTAATATCATTATTCTCACTATACTCCATTTACCTTCCTCGAGGCAGTGACATCAATGCATTCACACAGTTGTTTTTTGTGTATATTTTTGCACTGCCTTTATACATGCATGTGTGCGTATGTCAGCTCTTTTAATCGACGCTCGCGATTTAATGCCGCATTTATTGCATTACAAACCGATGTCACTGACTCGAGGAAAATAAAAGCACTTAACCCCCCAGAAACCACATTAATGATTTCTGGGGTCTAGCACATGTACTATACTATCATCTAAACTGTATCATTTTCACTATAGATGTCATAAATGTAGCAGCAGGCAGTTCCGATTGATATAGTACAGTCATTAACAGCCTTACGGTGTCAGAACTTTTCGTACACCAAATTTACCAACTGGTGTGTGTGTGTGTGTGTGTGTGTGTGTGTAATGTTGCATTAAGTATCATAGAGTGGGAATATAACATTATGTTAAACTGAAATCTTTCAGCTTAAAAATAGTGTTTAATTCTATAAAACGACCCATACATTGGCTATTTAGCATTTGGCTGCAACAACACTGGCAGAAACTACCCATCTGTGTGCATAATGCATGCATTTGGGGTTTTTGGTACAACTCATTTTCCAGTGCTCAGATTTATGAAATGCAAGGTCAACTAATTGAAACTCTAAGATTGTGAAAATGAATTCAATGGTAAAATACACGTGGTATAATGCATGTATAAACATACTCTTCTAAGCATGAATATGAAATTAACATTTAATTGTGGCATTTAATTTTAACCTTATTGATTTTTTAATTCACTCATTCCAGCTGATGGTACTTGTACTTTGTAATGTGATGATCATGAATGCTTAAACTTTGTAGTCATTATATTGATAGATACATCAACTACATTTAGTCTAATTTAGTTGGCATTGCCTATGTACGAAACATTTCAAATGAGTAATACACTGATTAAAATGGTTATTTTGCTGACACACTGATAAAAGTATTATTTTGCAGAATATAAGGACTACTAATAAATATATTTTCATTAAATATTGAACCTTATCAGAACTGGACTAAACTCCCATTCTATCATATGAAGTATGTACTGTACATAATAACAACCAACTAACTACAGTTTCATGAATAATTTTGGCCCCAATGTTCAATACTAATGACCATCAATCTGCCTTACAAAAAAAGTTGTGGGGTTGTTTTTTTAAAAATTACTTGGACAGGATATCAACACACCTCATGTAAGCGCAACAAGTTACACGGTGGTGTGGCACATAGTTTGGCCCATTACCCATCGGGAAACAAGGTGCGATGTTCCTCCTAGCTCCTGCAGTCCATGCGCGCTTGTGTTCGTTCCTGTCCAACAAATTATTAATCGGACTGTAGAACACATTTTAGTCCCAAATTTAAACCTGTAAATTTACGATCTAAGTATATGAAGTTTTCATCTTGATAAAATGGCCTTCACTCCAAAACCTTATCTGTTAAAGTTTCACCAAGAAATTTCATAATTATGACCATTTTTTGGCTATGACCACTAATGACCTCTAGATGACCTTTGACCTCACTCTTGAGAGGGCTAACTTGTGGGGCACTACTCAAGGATCATTACATGCAAGTACAATGAAAATGTGCACAAGTATAAGGCAACAGGGCCATTATGCTTAGGTTTAACATGTTTATCAAGATACATACCAGCGGCGTACCCAGGTCTGGAAGACCTTGGAGTGTGTTCGGGGTGTGAGGGACCTCCGATAAGTAATAAAAATTCCTTTATAGGCCAAGAATTTTAGTTTTAACGTGGAAATTTCTGGGAACAAGCTGAAAATGTCAGGATAACATACTAAAAGTCCCCTAAAATCCTCTTTGTGCTTTTTCAGAAATAAGGGGGCAAAGTTTGTACAGGGGTAAAATTACAAAATATTAGAATTGTCCTTAAATGTGTTCCAACATTTTTGTCAAAAAAAAAAAAAAAAAAAAAGTTCGGGGTGTGAGGGACCTCCGATAAGTAATAAAAATTCCTTTAAAAAGGAAAGGGCGAGTCAAGGGGAAATAGCCATGTAAAAGGTTGGGAAGGGATTAGTAAGATGACATTTTGTGGGAGTTTTTGCAAGTAGACCTATGTGATTTTGGACACACTTAGCCGAGGTATACATGAACGTAAATAATTTAACACAGAGTGAATAGAGGGTTCATATCCCTCTATTACATTTACGATTTTTAAAGGAAAAATGCGACCAATCCAAATACAACATAATACACTTATTCGGGAAATGCTATACTTATCCACCACAAGGTTGACCACTGCAGACTCACCAGCAGAACTAGAAGAAGCAATTCCAGATATTTGGCACACGTACCAACGTGATCACTAACATTTTGTTTTAAATAATTATTTTAAAGCCCTTTAAAAAATGTAAAGCTCCCACTTTCAGCAACATTGTCACCCAATGACTTCATATAATTTTCTTAAATTTTACCTCTGTCCCACAAAGACTTAAATTTACAAACTTAGAACATTCGTTACTTCATGACATAATACATATATTCCACCGTATAATGTAATAAATATCACATTCTATTAAAAAAGTGTGCAACATAGGTAAAAGGTCACACACCGGGGGAAATGCACTAGTACTACTACTAACATGAGATCTGTCTGTCGATTATTGCGTTGAAGCCCTTGCCCTATGGACCTGGTGTTTGACATGCAGGTAGCAGGTGGTAGGAAACAACAGCCTGCGGCATCACGGTTTCAGGGTGACAAAAAAATCAAAAAGTCATCTAGAGGTTAATTTGCGAAAAATTGCCGTATAACCGCAAAACTTAAATTAAGGTGACTGATCCAATCCAAAGCCAGCCATTCATGTTCTAAAAAAAATATAAAGAGTCTCATATTAAAGTTGCTGAGCCATATCAATCCTAGCACTAATGTTTCCTCGAGGCTTCACTTATATACATAAAAAGTTTTTTATTTTTTTTAACAGATTTAAATATAGTGAGATTTTGAAAACGTTTTTATCATACCATCAAATAGAAAAAAAACATTTTAAATGGGCATTCGTGATCCAAAGCATAGTCCCCTTGATTTACCCTAAAAGAAAGTAATAATATTTTAAAGAAGATATTTTCTATCATCTGGAACCGTTTGACTCACGCATTACAAAATAAAGCACTATATCATCTTACTAATACATTCAACTACCAATTAATGGTATTCCTCTTGACCGCTCATTTCCTGTTAAAGGAATTTTTATTTATATTATTGATATCGCCCACGACTTGTTACAGTGGTGCCAAAAGTTTAAGCATCCGTTCATCAATGCAACTCATGGCTCAAGCATTACAAAATAAAGCAAATAATTATATCATTTCTTAATAATACCTTCAATACCAATTACATGGATATTTCCTCTTGACCCGCCCTTTCCTTGTTAAAGGAATTTTTATTCTTATTATGTATTCGCCCACGACTCGTGCTAATGGTGGTGCCCATGTATAATTTTTGCAAAACCCCAGAGTGCTCATCTTCATCGACACTCTGGTGGGTATGCTGGTGGCATCCACTACCAAAGAATCCCTACAGGCCTTCTTGCAGACGCACAAAAAATACAGGGCTCCCTGAAAAGCATTGTGGTTTGCCAATAATTAGGATTTTTTAGGAATAGACCATAAATATCTGATTCACTGGATGACCTTTGACCCTGGATGCTATCATTTTTATTTTTACAAAAACACACGATTACTTTATTCAAGTTTCAGTGAAATTGGAAAAAAATATGCCAAATTAATTCATTATCCTAATAGAAAAATCAGGTCAAATAGTAGGGTTCTATATAATTTTCTACCATTGTACCAAGAATGAATCAAGTGTTTAACATTTCAATGCAATGACACACGAGGAATGCAACACATGCACACACAGGCAAACACCCCATTTACATATGTGTACACCACATACTTCAAACTCCAATTTACCAACAGCCGACACAATACACTTCTCAATCTAATTCAAAGATGTACATGAAACTGTCAATAAAGTCATTAAAAATCTCCGAAAACACATCTGCATCGCATGGGATTTAATTGCACCCCTGAAATTTTCTGAATTGCTGAATTCTAAATCTGTTTTAATGGTAAGCCGATATAACTTAGAGTCTAATGAATTAATAAAAGCTTCACATGAATGAAAAGAGAGAAATTATATTGTTTTCTTAAGTGATTTTATTACAAGTATTACAAAACACATCCCGTGATTTGAACGTTACATTGCACAGTATCTCTTATCATGCCAAGCCATGTCATTGTGCAGTCATCATGCCTTGTAATGTAAAGACATCAGTTGTTTTAATAGAAAAACATTTTTAATTTAAAGTATGGATCCCATATTTATGTTCTTTATATTTTACAAGGTCATACGCCAATCATCGCTTTACAGTTGTTACATGATCAAAAAAAAAAGAGGTAAATAGTCATGCATGGGAGAAGTAAGTTGGATCATTAAAACTTGAACATTTGTTAGTAACAAGCGGGTGACTGACCAAGGTTGCAATTTTCTTTCACCCTCACATGGAAAACCGATCACCAAAAAATTTATTGATTACAAATTTTGAGTAAAATCAGCTCAGCCTTTTGGGTTGTAGGAGCCAAAAATGCACATAAATTGTCCCATATATAGGGGATAGTGTGTGTGCTTTTTCATAATGTGGCTGTACCACATAGAAGATGTTTTTTTTGTTCAGTAATATTGAAAGGAAACATTTCCTGGACTTCAAAATGTAATGGGGTAAGGCTCTTCACAATTGATTTTTAGTTTCCTGTGCCGCCCGCCGGTTTGTTAATGCCAAGAATCCCAAAATATTCATATTTTTCATTAATTCATGATTTGTGTTTTCTTAGAGTCAAGAGGTTTTTTTTTCCAAGTATTCTGAGATTTTTCTTACACAAATACACTTACTATATAAGCAAGCTTCATTACAGAAATTGCTTTAAAAAATGATTTTCCGACAGCACTTTCAAGTTTGGAGGGTGGGGCGGTAAACCACAAACACTGAACTCAACAAGGGCCGGCGTGGTTTTTTTATTTTTTTTTCAAGTAGTGCAAGTCAATTAAGAGCATCACTAATGTTATAAAGGTACATTAATAAAATTGCTGAATCAAGTTTCAACGTGTAATTTTCAAAGATCAGGGATGCATGGAATGGTTGAGAGAGTTACAGAAATATGAGAGAGAGGGGTGGGGGAGGGGGGAGGCGAGGGAGGGGGGTGCATTTTGGTGATTTCTGGAGGTTCCAGTGTTTTGGCTACTTGTGTTTCAATAGTGATAGCATTTCCTGCACCAAAAATCGGCTATTGATGAGTGATTTGATTTTATTTGGTTCATAAACTGTATAAACCATATACAATATAATAAGAAAACAATATAATTAAAATCAGTGAAAAAAGATTATAAATGTACAGATATTTAGTGATAAAAACATACATATAAATAATTATATGAGGCAATTAACAGTAAGTGAGAGAAGGAACATAATAAAATGGGGAACCTGGAGACCCATTGAAAGCAATATACAGATTATTTCAATGGGGTCCATTTTCAGAGCAGGACAAAATGAACAAATTGAGGCCAAAAAAGGGGGTGGTATTAATTCATAAACTGATAGGGAAAAGAAAAAAAAAAGAGTTTTAGTCAAAATTAAAAAATTGTCAACTATAAATTTTTTTACGGCAAAAGTGGACACTTGGATGGTTCCCAGATGGTTTCGGGATGGTTCTCTGTGTTTTGGAGCCTTTGTTGTTATCAATGGTTGTTGCCCATTGCTGGAAAACCAAATCAGCTCTTTGGTTTTTAAAATGATCAAAATTATAATTTTAAAGAATACGGGGACACTTTCCCCGATGGTCATGGCTGGGGAGTCCAGGGTTCGTTTTTTGGTTCCTTGGATTTTATGGCTATTAAGTATTTCCAGAGAAGGGGCCCAATCAGGGCTTATACCTACTTTCTTCTCTGAATGACTGCGATGTACATGTACAGGCATAAATTACAGGGACCGACAGTTAAAATCCCCTCCAAAGGACGGGATCGGGATAGTATCATGGTTCATTTTCCCAAAGTCCAAAATTGAACCACATGGAGAGCTGAACTCTAGTTCTTATACAATTAAATCAGGACATCCCCCTTTAAAATAACCAATTAAAATCCCAGCTTTTTTTTTTTGTAAGGTGGTACCCTACCAGGATTTGAACCAGGGACCTCTGCACCAGGGAAACATCCTAAGGCCCCCCCAAAAAATATTTGATTGTCAGAGATGCTCTGACAAAATGGGTCGGCGGTCAGATTTTTTTTTTGTTTTAATTTTTAGACTGTTCCGTAGTTAGAATATGATATGGCATCACATTCAAACTGAGGTATAATAAATAAAACAACATAATTTCAATGTGACAAGCACTGACATGTTTTAATAATACAACATTTTCAACATGAATGACAATTAAAGCCTCACAAGGAAACCTGTCATTGTTTAGGCCTACAATGCTATGTGAGTGCATACTTGCACGTCACATCATTGACCACCCCACACCCCCCCCCTTTGACGAGACCTGTACTCTTGAGAACTTGTCTACACATCAATTATCATGGAACAACACCACCTAGTTTTTATTTGGGTCTCAGAATGTGTACATGTACTTGACTCAGCTCTCAGTCCCTATCATCCTATCCATATCATGGGAAGTGACTTTGCCTTGGATAAGTAAATCAAACTTATCAGATTTTGGATTCCGATTTCATTCTCAATAAAATTGTACTTATTAGAAACACACTCGGATGAAACTGAATCAAAATTCAAATACATCTAACGGCACAAAAATGCCAGAGAAGCGGCGATAAGTTTCCGAATTCTGCACCATTGCAAAGCATGCAAATTTGCACTGGGCAGAGAAATCTCTCTGAGTTTGTAGTCACCATAAATAGCTAGAGAACAACCCCATTGGTGCTGAACAGCAAGTTTTAAATTCAATTTTAAAAACAAAGGTGCAATCTTACTCGCTAGAATTTAACAGTTCCTCACAAAATTATACAGTGTGTGGAACCTGCCGCCATTTTCTGTTCACAGACCGTAGTACTCAATGCAGACCGTTATACACTATGGCTGGTAGCCTTGGGGCATACCGCTAGTGAGAAAATATTGCGAATAGTGTTTGAAGGACGGCGAACTGGCAAATCAACACTTTTTGTGACATACTTTGGGTATTATAAGTTTTATTTTGCAGATTTTGGCATTTTTTACCTATTTTTTGATTTTAGTTCATTTCTTTTGAATTTTTTCTGTTTTCCCTAACTTTTTATTTTTTTTAAAACCCAACTTTTTTCAAAAAAAAAAATTGTAAAAAACATGGTCGTGGGGGGGGGGGCTAGGTATATGGTCGGGGACAATCAATCATTTTTTTTTTTGCCTAACCATTGGGCCACATCTCCCCATGATTGAACTTTTACCCCCGCTTGAGATTGCAATATTGATGAGTGCTGATAGTGTTTGTTTATTACAACTACATAATATTATATTTGTTAATCTAGTGAAATGCCGCAGCCCCACTGACGCACAGTCCGCTAACATGACTTGAAATTGCCCTTATCCTTTAATCAACCTGGCATTTTACTGGCCCTCAATTCATGCAAATATGAACTCGGGCACCGATGTAGAACAATTTTGCTGAGTTAGATAATGTCTCAATGAAGTCCATGTTTAGCAAATTTACTTACTTTTGGGCTTGTTAAGACATCGGTAGACACCCCAGAAATGTTTTAAGTAGTTTTTCAGGAAGAAATAATAAACTTAAAAGAGCAAATTTGATGCACTTTTCAGAGGACGATAATTCCACTTCACAGACTAAGTCCAAACCGTAACTCCAAGTGAACAGAACATGTGAAAGGTCATACATGTGCGACCAAATTTGTAACATTTAAAAGGCAATGATATCACTTCCATGCAGCGAGCGATTGCTGCTCATGAGCATGCGTAACAGTTGATCGTGGGTCAAGTCCGTTCTGCTTCCTGCCAATCGCTCGCTTTGACTGGAAGTATGTTCATAGTGCTCAGGCTAGAGAAATTGTGTAAAAATACCCATACACATCTTGTAGTGATAGCGCCGCACAGGCCGCGGTCCTAATTCATGCAATATGACGTATGTAAAGCGGGAATAACAATCAGCCACGTACGATGACTCTCATTTCATAGCATAGCCTCTACTCTCTTGTTCGAACGTCTTTTCACGATTTATTTGGGTCGTGTATTTCGCTGACCTTTGTGCTACCTACGGATGCCTGTCCTGCCCCATCATAATAATCCATGGAGTTTGGACGGAGAAACGGAACTTGAAATGATAGATTTTTTTGCATAATCCTCGGGAATCAGGTAAAACGAATGTGTGCAATACTTGACGACATTTCTCAAGATCTTAGTAATATCTATTGACAGCTATAAGAAATTTCTGATGAACGTCACAAACAACTGTGTATTGAGTGGCTCGTACCATGAGTACATAGTATTTCTTATTTGTACGCTGTCCGAATAGAATTTTTGTAACTAGAGTTCCGTCCATGTTAAAGTCATCCATAAAATGTGTATGTAAACCTCTAGTTACGATTATCGGAACTGCACTGACCATGACACTCTGACCAGATTTTACCGGAAGTGGTCACCTTTTGGTATCAGAAGAAGCTACTATTTTCTCATCTACCCTGTGAAATCCTTAGACCAAAGGATTTTTGGTTTGAAATTATGAGCGAAAATGTAGGCCATTTTGGTCGACCAATATTAAATTTTACACAGTGCTCTATGTGGCTTACAACTCACGTTTTTTGCTCTCCCATCAAAACGGATTGAAATATCGGCGCGAAACTTTGCACATGGGATTTTGGCGTGAAGTCATCTATCAAGATGAAAACTTCATCTCCTTAAATCGGGCCATCCCCCCTTTAATGATATTTCAAGAATGCAACATTATTTCCCCTTGGCCCCATTTTTGTAGGACATGCTATATTTGCTGGCTTACCTTCCCATTGTGCCCAGTCCATACCAACATCAAGCTGAAGTTGCTGTCATTGAAATGATGCTGTAAATTAGCAAATACAAGAAAATACATAAAAACATCTCACAAGGTTATACTTGTTCATCACCAAATTGGCAAAGCCTCGCGAATTGATATAGAGTAATTGTGGGCACAACTGTAAGCAACACTACTGCAGGTGGACGTCAGTGCTTGCGTGATGTATGCGCAGTGCACGCTTGTGAATAGAAGCGCGCATTAAAATTGTATTACTTTCACGTGCAGATAAACAAATCGGAATACTTTTGCCTGTAGTTGATGAACAAAGTATAGTTGCAATACCTTGGGTTTGTTGCATCGTTGATTGCAAATATTTTTTTTAATATCTTAAGAAAGTTACACTAAACAGTTCATTCACACTCCAGGTACCCACTGCATAGATTCAATCACTTCTCACCTTTCGGTTCAAAATTTAGCAGTCCAAACCATTGACACACGCACTTGCGTTGCCATGTTATCATCAGGTCAGATTTACAATGCATTCTAGAAAAAAGAGTTTCTGTCAATTGCAATGCCTACCAGAATCGTGACCATCGCTACATACTAATAGACCATGTGCGTAGAGTTGCTGCACGTAACACGATTCATCATTATTTTCCCTTGCACGTTGTCATTGTAATGAGGATTCTGTCTGGCGGGAATGCGGTCTTTTTTTTGATGCAGAGAAAAGGAATTAGACAGAGACAATAGGCTATACTTTGCTTGTTCATCCTCAAATTGTGTGAGAGCGTGGCCTAGCGGTTAGGGTGCTTGCCTCTGGCGCAATTTACCATCAACATTCGTGTTCGAATCCCGTGGGGTCGTGGCACTTGCTGGGATTATTTGGGTACTATCAATTCTGGATTTTTTTTTGATCTGTATACCATCTATTGATTAAATAACAAATACCGCTCTCTCCATGGTTCATTGGAATTGGGAAATGGATCATTAAAGCAATCCCGTCCTTCGGAAGGGACGTTTAAGCCGCGGTCCCAGTGTACAGAGAGTCACAACTGTACATGTACATCGCCGTCAGTGTCGAATAAGAGTAGGGTGTAAACCCCGAACTGTTTTCGCAATTCGCCCCAGCTTCAAAAGCAGGCCATTTTAGCGTGTCCGTATCATGGATACACTCGCCCCGATCAGCCCACTAGCTTAACAATCTGACACCACCGACCACACAGCCAGTACCAATGACTTGTGGTACGAGCAAACAATCAAATCCAATTGGCAAGACTCTTCACACAGTGATTGATACCCGTGATTGTGCAATAATCGCACGCTTATATTAACCGGAATTACTTTCATGCGCGGATGCTAACTAATTTTTGCCTATGTGATGAACAATTATACAATAATTTCTTGCAATGCATTAAAGAAACTTGACTTTTTTAAGAAACAAGGATTGTCCGTATTTTATACCCACTCATGCTATGTTCGTCAGTTTTGTCTGGACATCCTGATTATACAATTGGGGTCAGCCTCCTTTCTGCGTCGAACTGTGATGTTCAGCTGGTTCATCTACAGTCGCCGTAGTGTAACGATGGGAACGTTCCTGCGTAAAAGAGGCATCATATCCACGGGCGCTTCATTTTGATTTCTCGCCAAGGGAAGCTCGAGAATTAGAAGAACGTCAATTATTTTGAAAGTTCGAAGCCCCTTCCATTCTGGACGCCATCGTCTTCACACGTCGACTCTACTTCCCAGTTGTTTTTTTTAGTTATTAAGGTGGACATCACAATCTGCTATAAATATCAATTTAGATCAAATTTGTAATAAATCTAATTTTTATATATTTTGGAGGACAATCTTGAGCTTTAGAAGATTACAATACTATTAATTAGGTGAAATTACGTGAATAATTGGGTACATCACAGATATAATTGGCATAAATTATAATTATTCAATTACTACAATAACCGTTTTTTGGCACAATCAGCCGTCGTGCGTTTTCAGCTAACGCCCTCAGTCGCTCATTGAAAAACTCTGGCAATTAAAACTGGGGGGTTCTGGTTGGAGCAGTGGCAGATCAGTGAGTCACCGACTGTAGAACCAACATTGGAAATTCCCATTCATCGTTTCCGACTGCTTTTACACTTAGATCTACAAAGAATTCCTTGAAAGATTAGAACGATACCGTAAACCAGCGAACAGGAAAGGTTTTTGTAGATTTACACTTACAGTGTCTTCTGCAATTTTATATCAATCTCAGCTAGTTCGTTGAGCCACAACTGCAATTAACTAGGCAAAGCAGGCCTCAAACATCAAATCACAAATCCAATTTATAAAAATGCTCTGAATGGATCTATGATACTCAAGGACTATTAAATCAGGATCAGGTAAGTATTTGTGTGTTCAGCAATTTTACTAAACATCTTTTTTCACTCTTGGAGCAAAATTCTTAAGCGTGAAATTTCAAATTACATGGATCGAATCCATGGGTTCTTCCTGGAAATTGAATAGGTCACCCATTGAAATGTCAACTTGGCCATGATATGTTGGTTTTGTTTACATGCTGCAATTGTCTAAAAATAGCAAATATCAGTGAAACTTTACTTAATGTAAATCACATGGGTGACCATCTCTCAAATCAGTAGCTAAGCCTTAATCTTATTATATAACATTATGTCCAGTTGTATTCGAGTATTGAGCACTACTGTCAAATGAAAACTTGTGAACAGTAAAATGATGTCAACAAAACATGCTGATATGCAATGTCTGTCCTTGTGTGTTTGAGGTTGTACTGACACTGACTGAGCAAAGCTGAGGACACACATTTGATTTTTGTTTTTTTTACAAGAATACTAGGATCTGTGACTAGGGTATCCAAAAAGGTAACATTGTTACATTTGTAAACTAATTAAAATTGTTTAAAGTATCACAAGAAGATTGTCCGCCCTCATATTGTTCAATGTATGATAAATTGTGTGTGAAAATACTTTGTCATTATTATCCAAACTCGTAATGGTGTGTCTGCATGACACTATAGTACCCATGCAGATTTTGCACAAGCTCCTAAATGGTGTAGATTTGTACAATTCAGATTGTTTTCTTTGTTTAAATAGCTAAAACTGTATCAAGATGACAGATTTGGAACAATTCATGCTAGCTACTCTGCTGGAAAACCTCCAGAATCAACCTCTGAGTCCGAAATCCAATTTGACCTTTGCAAAGATCCTCCTCTAACGAGCCTGCAATGTTGAAACGTAACTTGACGATCATTGTTGGGGGCGTGTTTATTGATGACAAGAACAATGTGCTGCTAATTCAAGAAGCCAAAAAGGGTGCAGAGGTAAATGGTACTTACAGCTGGACGACTGGATGAAAATGAGACCATTGAGGTGAGACGCATCATAATAATAAGCAGTCTTTGTAATTTAGATAAAATTGGATGCTTTCTGATCTCAAGAATGTGATTTCTAATGTTGTGTTTATCTTATCTTTTTTAATTAATATATAATATTTCTTATAGTGTGCAACAGATCCATGTTCAGGTTGCTGGTGTGCATTGCTTACATGTAAGGCTGCTACAATACAAACAAAGTTCCAAAATGATAAGGAATATGATGAGCTAATGAAGAAAAAAAATCTCGATTTATGATGAAGGAAAAGTGTACCAAAGTTTCCAAAGAAAACCTGCAAGAATGGGTATGGATCCAGTGGCGTATCTTGGGGGGGGGGGGGGGGGGGGGGGCGGGATACGCTGTTGGGATCAGCAACCAAATGTTATGGGAGGCACCATCAACATCAAACCCACCACCATCCCTGCAGTATACTGGGACTTCTGGAGATGTCATAGTGGCCTTTCCATGTTGCATACTGTGATCATGGAAAATCATCACAATTTCACAGCACATAGCCAGAGTTAATATTTGTAGCTCAGCATACGTAGTAGCAGAGCTATGTTATGGCATGTGTTGACTCACTCTATCTATTCTATCTGTCTGTCTGTCTGTATGTCTGTCTGTCTCTCTGTCGTCTGTCTGTTACACTCGCCATAATGCGGTCTTGTTGCCAACCGCTTGGGCCGATAGCAGCGAAATGGTCAGAATAATCATGACCCAAGGCCCAGTGGGGTGTTCAAGATTTGGGTCAAGGCACGTGGGCCGGATTAAAGGGGCATTCTTTGAAAATCTATAAATTCCTATTGTGCCAGCAAATTAATTGTTAAATCATAGACTTGGTTAGAAGAACCGCTGACCCCAGGTCATATGGGGTGTTCACAGATGGGTCAAAGTCACATGAGCAAATTAAAGGCATTCTTTGAAAATCTATAAATCATTCTTGTGCCACAAATCAATGCTATAATCACTAGACTTGGTCAGAAGAACTGCCGACCAAGGCCCATGTGGGTGTTAACAGATTTGGGTCAAAGGTACGGCCAACGGGCGATTAAAGGGGCATTCTTTGAAAATCTCTAAATTCCTTCTTGTGCCACAAATCAATTGTTTAATCACTAGACTTGGTTAGAACCGCTGACCCAAGCACCATATGGGGTGTTCACAGATGTGGGTCAAAGGTCATGTGGCCAAGTAAAGGGGATTTTTGAAAATCGTAAATTCCTTCTTGTGCCACAAATCAATTGCTCATAATCACTAGATGGTCAGAAGAATGTTGACCCAAGGTCCATGGGGTTGTCACAGATTTGGTCAAGGTCACATGGCCAATTAAAGGGGCTTCTTTGAAACCTCTAGAAATTAACTTCTTGTGCCACAATCAATTGCTATAATCACCAAATGTGATCAAAGAAAACCACTGACCAGGGCCAGTTATAGGGTGTTACAGAATTTGGGTGAAA